>WBMZ01003872.1:39986-169016 GCA_013400975.1 Atrichornis clamosus
TGCCCAGAGAAGCTGTGGCTGCCCCTGGATCCCTGGAAGTGTCCAAGGCCAGGCTGGACGGGGCCTGGAGCACCCTGGGATAGTGGAAGGTGTCCCTGCCCACGGCAGGGGTGGGATGAGATGATCTTTAATATCCCTCCTAACCCAAACCGTTCCGGGGTTCTGTGTGACTCCAACAAGGCACTCCTGCCCTGCTCCTGGCCAGCTTTGGCTGCTGCCCTGAGCTCACCATGTGCTGCCCAGGGGCACTGCCAGCTGCAGCCCGCCCTGGCAGCAGGCTGGCAGGGAGCAGATGAGGGCCCTGGGCACACAGCAGTGCAGGGACAGCACCTGGCACGGGCGTTCAGCAGCTGCCAAGCTGGACCCAGGGTCGGGATTACCCTCCTGGATGGCACGGCCGCCACCTGCACTCGTGCGGGAGCTGCTGGGAGGCGGCTGCAGGAGAGCAGCCCGGGCACTGCAGCCCTGGCTCTGCTGGGCACCGGCTCCGCCATCCTGCACCCGCCCGGGCCGGCTGTGGGCACAGCGCGGCCCCCAGCCCTGCCAGCCGGGGCTGCGGCGGGGCAGGCGGCGATGGGAGCGGGGCTGGCAGCCCGGGCAGGCCCTGCCGGAGCCCCGGGTCCCCGCTCTGTGCCAGCAGCAGCAGCAGCAGCATGCCCGACCCCCGCCCCGCACACGCGGTGGGCAGCAGCGCCTGCGGCACGGAGCGCTCGGCCTCGCCCTCGCCTCAAATCCAACTGCAGCAAGCTCAGGAAATTAGAAGGACGGGAGGAGGAGGGAGGGATAAAATAAGATAAATAAAACCAAATAAAAATAAACCCCAAACCCTCCGTTCTTCTTTGATTTTTCCCTTTTTTTTTTTTTTTTTTGCCACGCCAAGATTACTAATTGTCTAAGCATCTCAATTTGCTGGTTTCACTTAATCACAGACACTTTGGAGATTATCAGCCTTCCCCACATGTTCGGTACCTTGTTTCCAAACTACAAGACCCACGGGGAGCAGGCAGCGAGTGCCTGCAGGAGCGACAGCCGCGACGCGCTCCCGCTCCCGCTGCCGCTTCCCCCCGCGTCCCTCCGGCTGCGCTGTCAGAGCTTGATTTGCCTCTGAAACCGCCGCGTATTCCCCCAAAGTTCCCGAGCTCGGGGGCCGTGAGGAACGGCGAGGTGGGGGCTGGGGGCACCGTTGTCAGCTCCTGGCAGCTCCCAGCCTTTGATTTGCACAAAAGAAAGGAGGGAGGTGGGGGAGGGAATGGATATGATTTATTCAGCAAGTTCCTAACCGGCTTTTTTTTTCCTTCCTTCTTCTTCTTTTCCAGAGGCTGTGAAATAACTGAAGCCGACGGAAAGGTGAAGTGCTGGGAGAGATGAAGGAGGCGCGTTTGAAGGCATTTTCTTCCTTTTTGTCACATCTCACTGCAAAGCTTTTAATTCCTGGAGCTCAGTTCCTTCCTGGAAAGTCTGAGCCAGAGGGGGGTGGGCTCGCTGCGGGCGGCGGGGTCCTGTTAGCTGGCACAGGGGCAGGCGGAGAAGGAGGAAGGAGGTCCTGCTGCTCGGGGTGTTTTCTGTCCCATCATCATCTGCTGGTCCCTGGTTGCCCTGGTGCCCACCCCGGAGCCGGGGGTCTCTGCTGCAGGTGTTGGGGCCAGCTCTGCTCTCAGCCCATCAGCACTTGAATCGCAGAATCACAGAGTGAATGATTAAGGCTGGAAAAGACCTCCAAGATCATCAAGTCCGACTAGACCAAATCTCACCGTGCCCACTTAGCCAAATCGTGGCACATCTACTCATTTTTTGAACACTTCCAGGGATGGTGCCTCCACCACTGCCCTGGACAGCTTGTGCCAGGGCTTGACCACTTTTTCAGTGAAGAAATTTCTGTAATATTCAACCTGCCCCTCCCCTGGCACAGCCTGAGGCCATTCCCTCTCCTCCTGTCCCTGTTCCCTGGGAGCAGAGCCCGCCCCCCCCTGGCTGCCCCCTCCTGCCAGGGGCTTGTGCAGAGCCAGAAGGGCCCCCCTGAGCCTCCTTTGCTCCAGGCTGAGCCCCTTTCCCAGCTCCCTCAGCTGCTCCTGCTGCTCCAGCCCCTTCCCAGCTCTGTTCCCTTCTCTGGACACGCTCCAGCCCCTCCATGTCCTTCTTGGCATGAGGGTCCCAGAACTGACCCCAGGATTTGGGATGCCATGCCAAGACCCAGGACCTGCCCAGCGATGGACAGAGCCAAGCAGAGACAGCCCTGCTGCAGCCCCAGCAGAGGAGCATCCCTCAGAGCAGAGCACACAACCCGTCCTGGTGGCACCAGGACAGGCAGCAGGAAGCAGGGCACGTCACCAGCAGTCTGGGTACCGTGACAGGACCCTGGGTGAAGTGTTCTGGGGACCCTGCTTGAGCAGGGAGGTTGGACTAGGTGGTCTCCAGTGGGCCCTTCCAACATGAGCCAGTCTGTGATTCATAGGATCATAAAATCCAGAATGGTTTGGGCTGGAAGGGACCTTAAAGCCAATCCAGTGCCATGCCTGCCATGGGCAGGGACACCTCCCACTATCCCAGGGTGCTCCAAGCCCCGTCCAGCCTGGCCTGGGACACTTCCAGGGATCCAGGGGCAGCCACAGCTTCCCTGGGCACCCTGTGCCAGGGCCTCCCCACCCTCTGAGGGGTCCCTCCGTGACCCAGGATCTGAGGTGGGTCATTTCCTGCACCCCTTTAGAGCTGTGCCAGTCTGGGCAGCAGCACGTCCTGCTCAGGACCGAGGGTTAGCCAGAAGACTCAAACTGCATTTACAATGTGAAAAAGTGTCTGAAATCAAATTTTGTTGTTTGCAGGGGAAAAATAATTTTTTTTTTTTTTTAAGGAAAAATGATGATTGGAAACTTGACTTTGTACTCCATTTGCCTGCTTTGGGAGAGCTGTGCTCCCTGCCAGTCCAATTGCATTTGTCTTTTCTAAATAATAGAAACCACAGAACAGCTCCAGGAGCAGGGATACCTGGGGGAAGCACGAGGAAACCACAGGAACAGAGATGCCAGCACCACCCAAGACAGCCTTCCCTGGAGGCAGAGTGGCCTTTGAAGCCCCACTGGCTTTTCCTTGCACAGGTCCCCCAGGGAGGCAGCAAAACAGAGGGTCCCATTGAGCAGGACCCATGGCTGGGTTAACCAGCTGTCAGCACCCAAAAAAGTCAATTTTCCAGTATTTCTGCTCTGTTTAGAAACCAAAAGAAGGTTGTGTTGCAAAGATTTGATTTACAACCCAATCCCCTTGGTACTGTGCACAGACTCTCTGGGAGCTGGATCTGAAATCCCCACCAATTTTCCTTGGGAACCCTCTGACATGACCCATGGCATTTTTTTTTGAACCAAAATCACCATAAGCCATATCCCATAAATGATCCCGGCCCTTTCTCTCTGCAGCTCTTCTGCACCACCACCAAAATCATCTGCATGGCTGGGAAGATGGCTTTGGTCCTGCAGGAAGAAGCTCCTTGTGCACGATCCATTGAAGGCTTTTATTTTCTTTATTTTTTTTTTTATTTCCCATTTGCAAGTTGCTGAGAAGCTGATCCTGATTTCTGCAAATGAATTTGTTATCTGCAAGTGTTCACTGAATAGTTTATGCAAACAAATTTCAGCCCATAGGGTGTTTGCAAACTGTTCATTTCATGGTATGTGATTAGTAGAAATGGTCAGAAAATGGGTGCAAAACAATTTTTACGATCTGTCCTCAACACCCAGGCTCCTTACGCCTCCATTTCTATCACTGTCTTTTTTTTTTTTTAACTGGAATTAGAAAAATATCAACCAGCACATGATGAGTTGAACTTTTCATGCTTTGTTTCTAGCTAAAAGCTCTAAAAGGAGAGCAGTTGATGCTCAGAGGAGGAGCAGACATAGAATCAGAGAATCAGAGAATCAGAGATTGGTTTGGGTGGGAAGGGACCCTAAAGCTCATCCCATCCCACCCCTGCCACGGGCAGGGACACCTCCCACTATCCCAGGGTGCTCCAAGCCCCGTCCAGCCTGGCCTGGGACACTCCCAGGGATCCAGGGGCAGCCACAGCTGCTCTGGGCAGAGGAGAGCTTGTGAAGCCTTATGAGGTTGTAGGTTTCTTTTTCCTGAAGAAAGAGACATCCTGCAGGGATCCCTCCCCTTGGACCTGTTCCTGGTGCCGGCTCTGTGGGGAGGGTGTCCCTCTCCAAGGCTGAGGTGAGGACTCTCTCCCACTCCCAGGCCGCTGTTCCCCACTCACCAAAGCTTTAACTGCAGCATCCCTTGGTCTCCCCTTGCCAGTGACCCGCTTGATATCCCAAGGGAATGGTTGCCCAGAGAAGCTGTGGCTGGAAAATGTCCAAGGCCAGGCTGGACAGGGCTTGGAGCACCCTGCTCTAGGGGAAGGTGTCCCTGCCCATGGCAAGGGGGTGGAAAAAGATGAATTTTAATGTCCCTTCCAACCCAAACCACCCCATGATTCCATGATTCTGTGAATCCATTACTGTGCCACCCCTGGAGCTGCAGCATCCACCCCGTGGGCAGGGTCTCCATCGCAGGTCCACCCCCTGTGCTGAGGGGACATCAGGCTGGTCCCAAAGGACCTGATGGTGATGTACCACAGGCAAGACCCTGGAGGAGCTCAGTGCAGGCCTGTCCCGCCCCAGTGCCCGGGGTACAGAGGGGGCTCCGAGGTGGCCCTGGCAGTCGGAGCAGTCGGAGGCTCCCCGTGGGTTTTACAGCACTGACAGAAAATGGTGCCCGGAAGATTTATTCATTTAAGGCATCTGGTAATTACATTTCGGCAGGTGGTATGTGGGGCCTGGATTCCTTCCACGCACACACCAGGCTCGGGAAGGCTCCGGTCCCACGTTTGATAAATCTCAGAATAGAATAAATAAATAAAATCAACAGTCCCCAGCTGTGAGTGCGGAGGAGGCACATCCTCTCCCCGTGCCATGCGCTCCCCCCGCGCCGGGCTGGCAGCCAGCACGGGCCCCGCCTCCCGGGCACGGGATCCTCGCTGCCCGATCCTCCCGGCCTCGCGTCCGGCACGGGCGTAGCTCCCGGTGGTCGGCGCATCACTAAAAAATCCCCGCCCCTCACCGCCCCCTCCCCCATCCTCCCTGCCCCCTCCTCCCGGGCACGGGATTCTCACTGCCCGTTCCTCCCGGGCTGGCATCCAGCACTGCCCCCTCCTCCCGGGCACGGGATCCTCACTGCCCCCTCCTCGATCNTCGATCCTCACTGCCCCCTCCTCGATCCTCACTGCCCCCTGATCCCGGGCTGGGGATCCTCACTGCCCCCTCCTCCCGGGATGGGGATCCTCACTGCCCCCTGCTCCCGGGCACGGGATCCTCGCTGCCCTGACCGGCACAGGCACACGGGATGCAGAGTCAGCGGAGGGGCCCCACGGAGCCCTGCCCGGGGCCAGCTCTCCCCCCAGAGCCGCGGCCCTGGCGGGGATGGGGACAGCAAGAGACAGCCAGGAAAGCACAGGGGACGCAACCAGGACAGAGAGAGCTGGTGGCAGGAGGATCCCGGGTTTAAGGAAAGAAAGATGAGCCAGGAATTAGCGGTGAGGAGCGCGTGGGGCAGAGGATGCTGCAGGGGGTGGGTGGATCTGGAAATGTTCAAAACATGAGTAGATGTGTCACTTCAGGACATGGATTAGTGGGCATGGGGGTATTGGTTTAGGTGGAACGTTGGACTTGATGATCTTGAAGGGTCTTCCAGCCATAATGACTTCATAATTCCATAGTGATAGTGCTGGGAGGCTTGGAGGGGACACGGCAGGGGCTGAGGCACAGCAGGCACACAGGGCACCGTGGGCCGTCCCGCATGGGGCAGGGGGGTCCCTGTGGGTGCACAGGGTGCTGCTGGGCAGCACAGGGTGTGGGAGGCCCAGGAGCAGCTCCTGTGAGGGGCAGGGCTGAGGGTGAGCAAGGCTGGGCCATGGCTTCCTCTCCAAGGGATCTCAGACTTTCCAGGGCTGTCCCAGCAGGAGTGCTGCTGGTGCCAGGGCGTGGGCACTTCCCCCATGACGGAGGATGCTGTAAGCACAGCTGGATGCTGTAAGCACAGCTGGATGCTCACACCCAGCCCAGCGCACGGGAGATGCCCTGGCCTGGCGTGCAGGGGCTCTGCAGGGACCAGCCACCCCCAGCGTGCGCTCTCTGCCTGTGCTGGGGGTCTCTGGGGGTCTCTGGGGGTCTCCTGCAGGCAGACATCCAAGGCAGGAGCCCGTGGAGGGCACCACGTCCCACGGCACCCGGCAAGACGCCGGCACAAAGACTGCGGTTGGGTTTTATTTTTATACTTCACCTCCCTGCCCCCTTTGTAGAAATGACATAATTATGGGGACTTAATGTTCCACTGCTAAATTTCTTCATTTTTCAGGATAATTTCCACTATTTCATCAAGGAATAATTAATTGCATTGTCTTTAATCAGTTGTTTTACAAATCCAGCAGCGCAAGAAATTTTCATAGCCAGACAATGCAGGCAGCTGCTCTTCCCTTCTGGGTGTATTAATGAAGTGAAAGAGCTCGAGCTGGAGAAAAAATCGGCCGGCAAAAAAAGAAATCTATCGCCAGAGAGATTGAAAAGATGACAGTGTAATCCCTTAATGTGTGTGCTGGGGGGGGAGAGCGCAGAGATGGAGCCCAGGTGTGAGGGCAGGAGGATGTGGGCTGATGGAGCTCAGGGCTCCAAAGTCCCTCCTCTCCCAGGTCCTCGGCATCAGGTTGGAATGTGGGGGTGCACGAGGGTGTCAGCACACAGGTGGGTGCGTAACAAACCACAGAATCATGGAATCACAGAATCCCAGAATGGTTTGTGTTGGAAGGGACCTTAAAGCTCATCCAGTCCCACCGCCTGTGATGGGAAAAGACACCTTCCACTAGACCAGATTACTCACTTGAACACTTCCAGGGATGGCAGAGTGTCTAGAAATGTCTAGAAGTGTGAAGAAGTGTGCGTGCAAGCGCACACACGTTTATCAAAGGGCCAACATTTGATTTTTAAAAGCCATCTGAAAGCAAAACCAAAGCCCTCCTGACGCTGGGGCAGGGGATGTGGTGGATGTGGTGTCAGTGGAGTCAGAACTCCAGCCTGACTTTTGTCTTCTCTCAGCCCCTTCCCTCCCTGTGTTTCCCAGCCAGAATTCCCCCTCCGGGGCACAGACTGGGCCCCATGGAGATCCCAGGGATGCTGTTGCATCAAGTCCAAAGCTGTCCCCAAAGATCCCTGCTCCAGCACCTCTGGGGGTCTCATCTCTGCTCCACTTGGGGTCCCAGCACTGGCTCTGGCCTCTCCTGCAGGCCCTTGCACGGTTCCAGGCACCTCGTGCCCTGCTCTGGGCTAAAAGGCAAAGAGAAGAAGCAAAGAAGTGATGAGACATCCCAGATCCCTTGGTGTTCCCTCACTCCAGCTCCAGGCAAGGCTCAGACACTCCACATGCATGTGGGAGGGAATGAGGAAATGGAATCACAGAGTGGTTTGGGTTGGAAGGGAACTTCAGAATCATCTAATTCCAACACCCTTGCCATGGGCAGGGAGTTCTTCCATTAGACCAGGTTGCTCCAAGCCCTGTTCGACGTGGCCTTGAACACTTCCAGGGGTGGGGTTCTGGGGTCTTGGTGGACCTTGCCATCCATCCAGGAGCCAGGGTGCATTTTCCATCTCTGGGATTTAACCTTCTCCATCCCTTGGTGGAGGATGGAACACGACGGGGCAGCTACTGCTGAGCTCTGGCCATGGCCCCGTGCCACAGGGCTGGGTGGAGGCTCAGCCCTCCCTGAGTGTGCCCATGCCAAGGCCCGGCACTCTGATCTGCCCTGGGAGCTACAGATCTGCTTGCAAAGTGCAGCTGTGGATGTGTCACGCTCGGGGAGAGATGACAGAGCTTTAACAAGCTGCTGTCCCCATCCACCCTGAGCCAGGGCACCTCCTCCCCTCCCGGGCACAGCAGTGCCAAGGCCTGGCTGGGGCATCCCTGTGTGCGTGGCTGAGCTCTCCAGGGGATCACAACACCACTCCCCTTGCTGTGGGCCCCTCTCTCCATCCCACATATTCACTGTTCAGGCACTGGCACAGGCTGCCTGGGGCAGTGAGGATTCAGCATCCCTGGAAGTGTTCCCAAGGTCTGTGGATGTGGATTTGAGGACATGGTTCAGTGGTGAACACACCGGTGCTGCGCTGGTGCTTGGACTCAATCTCAGAGGTCTTTTCCAACCTTAATGATCCCATGATTCTACTCTGGTTCTTGCACAGCACTTCCCATCAGGAAACCTGAGCAGACTTTATCAGGAGGCCGTAACATTCACCCTAAAAGCCAGTGCAGGGCTGTGCACAGTGAGCTCCATGTTTTTGGCACAGGGACAGGTGTGGCCATACTCTGGGTGTTCTGTGATTGACCCAGAGCCCTGCAGGGGCCAAGTAACCTCGATTTAGCCCAGTTCAAACAGGGTAAAGGGCCACGTGAAGGCCAAGAGGTTGGAAAGGGAAGGAGAGGTTTTCCATCAGTCTGGCTTTAGTTTCAGTTGGAAATCAATTGGATGGAAGCATCCTGCAGAGGGATGCGGGGAGGGGCAGCCCTAGGAATAACCCAGGAGCACCGGGGGAGATGTGCTGCAGCATTTCCAGCTGAGAGGGGCAAAACTGCGCTGCAGCACCCGGCACTCTGCTCCAACAGTGATGAACGCGTTTGTTTTCTCCTGAGAAGATGCACAACACCCGTGCCCTGAGCCATTGGGAATTGTTTGCATCCAGAGATTCTTTCCCAGCCTGAGAGGGCTCTGACTCCAGGCCTGGGTGGATAAGGACAGCTGAGGATGTGGCTGTGGGAGGGTCCTGCTGAGAGATGGAGATCAAAGGCTGTAACCTGGAGAAACTCCTGGACCAACCAGTCCCTCTGGAGCTGACTTGGAATCACAAGGAATTGCGGTTATTCTTTACTCAGAGGGTTCTGAGGCCCTGGCACAGGGTGCCCAGAGAAGCTGTGGCTGCCCCTGGATCCCTGGAAGTGTCCAAGGCCAGGCTGGACGGGGCTTGGAGCAGCCTGGGATAGTGGGAGGTGTCCCTGCCCACGGCAGGGAGTGGGGCTGGATCGGATTTAAGGCCCCTTCCAACCCAAACCACTGTGTGAGAACGTGATTCTATTTGTCTGTCAGAGGGAGAAGGGACAGCACAGCAAGAGCCCTGCGTGCGCTGGGGTTTTCAGGTGGATTGCAGCACATCTGTCTGCAGCCGTGGAACAGAAGAGGATCCGGGCTGGTGTGGTTTTCCCTCGGTATCTGCTGCAATCAGGTGTCTGAGGGATTTCCTCAGAGGCCTCAGTTAAGAAGCAGCCGGGGTTGGGAGCCTGTTCCTACAAGCAGGGTCATTGTCAGGCTCTGCAGAGACACGAGTCGTGCCAGCAGGGCTGGGGCAGCTCCCTCCTCAGCCAGAGACAAGCAGCTGCACCGGAGATAAGAACAAGATAAGGACCCCCCTTCTGTCCCTCATGCCCTTGCTCAGGTGGAGCAGGAATAAGCAAGGGATTTAATCCTGCTTATCTGGGAGGACTGGGAGAAGCTGGCTGGCCTTGCAGCAGCCCTGCGGAAGCAGTGCCCTGCAGAGATGAGAAGAGCCCAGCAGAGAACCAGGACTGGTTTTTCCTCGTTTGGAATCGTGTGTGTGGGTAAGGGAGGGGAGGAGAGAGAGCAGAGGGAAGACACAGGGCTGAGGACAGCCCAGGCTTTCCCAGGCGGGCTCTGGAATACCTGGTGCTGCTGCACACAGACAAATCGAAGTGCCTGTGTGTGTGTGGGGAGGGATGGAGGGGTGAGAGACAGGCAGGGAGCCTCGGCAGGCAGAGCTGGATGCAGGCAGGGAATGGCAGGCGTCAGGGAGTCACCTCGGGTGGGTTTATGTGCCCACCACCTGAACATTTGTGCCGTGCTGGCTTCCTGGCACAAAAGAAATACCAAAGTTGCACACACACACACACACACACACACACACACACACGTGCCCAGGAGGGCTGAATTTCTAATTCCCCTTCATGAATATGCACAGTAAGCACCAGAGCATTCTCCAATCCAGCCCTGGCAGCAGAGCCATGTGATTTAACGTGACTGATCACCCCTTGCCCAGCACAGAGCCCACACTAAATACCCACAGGATCCACAGAGTTAAATTATTTGAAGGGAAATGTAGCTCTCACATAATTTTCCGTAACAATCAGTACAATCGCAGGCAGCTTGCAAATATTCTGTGCATGAAAAGGAGCTGGTTCTCTCTGGGGAACTTCCTGCCCTGCTCTCGGAAGCCGCCTCCTAAAGCAACACCTTCAACAGGTTTCTGTATGAGGAGTGTGGTCTTCGTTATCAAACTGCTTTATACAGTTATCACCCCAAACTCCTCTGCAGCGTAAACATATCATTCCTGGGAGAAGCTGTCAGGGGAGTGCCAAGCTGCAGCCTGCAATTAAAGCCCCAAACAATACAGCCCAATAAATCACTGGCGCTATGGCCGGTCAGTGTCGCCAAGCATGGAGTGAGGATCTTAATTACATTTAGACCAAACAAGTGGTAGATTATTTATGGGGTACTGTAAGTGCTTGACAATGGGTAGAAAGTCATTCCACACGCATCCCTGGGCATTTCGGAGTCCGGGTGAAGAGGTAGAGAAAGAGAGGGAAAGAAGTAGAGCCAATATTCATCACTGAGCGAAATTGGAAGGGAAAGAGCTGTTGCTTTAAATAAGGCCCAATTGCATCATCAATTTAAAAGCAATAGCAGCAGCTTCTGAAGAAAGCAGCAGCTGCCACAGGTGGCCAAACAGCTGGAGAGCTGCCAGCACCCACGGAGCCACCAGGAGCTTGGTGCTTTGTCACGCTGTGGCACAGCCTTAACCCTTCTACACAGCACCCTGGGAAGAGCCCTGCTGCTCCCAGGGGCTCTGCAGGGCTGTGTGGGATCTGCTGCAAGCTTTATCCATCACGCCCCGGAGCTTGCAGCTGGATTTCAGCATGTTCCAGATGTGGCCAGGACTTGGAGGATGCAAGCTGGCTGGGAAAGCTCAGGGATCAGCTGGGGCCACATGAATCTGCCTCCAACCAGGGACCAGCTCAGGGCTCATGGACACTGCAGAGTGATGCTGTGCTTTAGGCCCAGTTTAGTGCATCTTTCCTGTCCAGGGACCCTGGAAAGCAGAGACTCCTCTTGGCTCAGGGTGACAGGTTCAGAAAGACTTGTGCTGGCCCCCATGCTATTAGGATACAGGAATCTTTCTGGAAAAGCTGTTTACTCACAAGAGCTTTCTCCAGGGAAAGATCCTGAGAGGTAAGTGGGTCTGTCCCACTGGGCTGAAACAGCCCCCCTAAAGCTGATAGGGGGTCAGTAATATTGCCTGTGGCTGTACTACAGACCTGCACTGCCCGGCCTCTCCGGGCTGTGCGGCTGGGTTGGGGTGTCAGAGGATGCCTGTCCGTGTTGGTGCATCCCACACAGTGTGAGCGGACTCACCACACAGAACCAGAGAATCACAGCATGAGCTGAGTTGGGAGGGACCCACAGGGATCCCCCCGTGCAGCCCCTGGCCCTGCCCAGACTCTCCAACAACCCCCCCCCGTGCATCCCGGGCAGCGTTGTCCAAAGGCTACTGGAGCTCTGGCAGCCTCGGGGCCGTGCCCATTCCCTGGGGAGCCTGGTCAGTGCCCAGCCCCCTCTGGGGGAAGAACCTTTTCCTGCTCTCCAGCCTGACCCTGCCCTGGCACAGCTCCAGCCCTTCCCTGGCTCCTGTCCCTGTCCCAGGGAGCAGAGATGGGAGCTGCCCCTCGGGAGGAGCCGCAGCCCCCACTGAACTCTGCCCTCAGCCTGCTCTGCTCCAGGATGAACAAACCAACATTCCTGGTCTCCCGGTGTGACCTGATGCCACCAGGCTGGGAGGTGCAGGGTGCAGTGCTTGTGCCCCCGCGCATCAGGGAAGGGATGGAGCAGGAAGGCTGTGGGGATGCAGACGGGCTCCAGAGCAGGATGTGGTGTCAGACAGCTCCCCCAGACCACAGCGTGCTGCCGAGAGCCCTGGGACACTCAGGCCACTGGCTGCAGCATGAGCATTGTCACCATTGTCACCACACGGCTCCTGCTCACACGAGGGGTTCTGCCTGCAGCCCTGCAGCAAACCGCGGGCGGTGACTTCGCCGTGCCTGTCCCAGCCCTGGCTGCTCTCGGTGACCAGTCGCCGTCTGGCCGATCGGCCCCGCGGCTTTGTCTGCCCGTGCAGCCACGGCAGAGCAAGGGCTGGCTGTCCCACAGCCCTGCTTTGGCCCCACATCCTCCCTCTGCCCTCCTCCACAGCCCGGGGCAGGTCGGCAGGGTCGGGTTCAGTCACAGGCGCACTCCTTGTCTAGACAGCGTCGGGGGCGGGCGGCTGTGGGGTGTCCTTCAGCCCATGGCTGGCCAAAGTAGGTCAGATGAGTCTGCTCTACCAGCAGCTGTTTATTGCTGTTGACCCTCTGGCGTGGGACGTGTAGTTCCAGCTGAGCTGCCTGAAATCAGGCAAGGTGATCACATCTCCAGGTCCTTCTGCAAGCAGTTTGACTCCTTGTCCCATCCCCTCCACGTCTGAGTGCTCAGAAGTGGCCACAGGGTTTGCCAGGCTCCTCACACAGAGGCTGTGAGCTTAGGAGCAATTCCAGGCAGCAAGTCTGTGTTTCTTTTAGGACAGATCTGAAGCTCTGGCCCACCTTTTCAGGCCGAGAAGGGTGGCATGGGCAGAGCCATCCACGCCTGCAGTACTGAGGACCACATGCATCAATCACACTGCCCATAAATAAGGGACAACCCCCAGATGTGTGCATTCCTACGGTCACTTTTTTGACCCAGCAGAACCAAATATTTTCCTCTTGCTCTGCCATGAGATCCTGGGTGTGGAGCCAGCAGAGCAGGGCAGCCCCATCCCAGGACCTGTGGAAGGGGAGGAAGCTGTGCTGCCTACAGAGAGGTGAGGCAGGATCATTCCCGGGTGCGGGAAAAGCCGTGAGCAGGGCCAGGACACTGGGTGTTCATGGAGGCAGATGACACAAAGCCCAATTGCCCGGCAGACTGATTGATCAAGCTGACAAGCCCAGCTGATCTCAGGCGCTGGTCCAAGGCCACACCATGCCACGAGGTGGCCAACGCTCCTGATTGATGCCAAGGTCATGGGAAGGCCCAGGGAGGGGGAGGAATGGGAGCCCACTCCTTGCTGGGGATTATTCACCAGTGCTGGCCCACGAGGAGCCACAGGGCTCCCTGTCCGGGCCAGTCCGTGCCCACGGCCAGCTGGGGATGGGGGCTGTCCCGGGGTTGTCACACGCCGGATCCCTCTCACATGGTGCAAACCACTTTGAGGCATTGGGAGTTAATGCTTTCCTCCCCCTTTTTTCATCCCCCCGCTCTGTCTCGGCAGCCGACAGGCAGTAAAAGACCCTTCGCAGTTGTCAAGGCAACGCCGTGTCATGAAGACGGTGCCGTGAAGTGGCAGCAGCCGAGGGCTCTGCTCTCCCTCTCCTGCGCTCTCCATCCCCAGCGCTTCCCCCTCGAGGCCGCGGTGCCGCTGCCGGTGATGCTGCTCTGAGGGCAGCCCGTGGGGCTGTGCCGGGGGGCCCTGCCCCTGCCCCAGCCTGCCTGCCCCCGGCCCCACTGCTCGCCCAGGGGGCTGGGGGTGATGTGGGACCCCCCACACGGTCCCTGCCCCAGAGCCCCCTTCCCCACCGGCTGTAACCCCACACCAGTCACCAACCAAAGGCATCGCTTTCTGTAAGGAGACCTCCATGAGCCTCCTCCCAGCAGAGACGGTCCTTGGGGTTCCACGGGGGCTGTTTGCATCCCATGGGGCCAGCAGGCCCACAGCAAGCCCTGTGGTGTCCATGCTGGGAATCTGCCACAGGGAGGGATGAACCCCGCTCTGGACAGCCCAGCAGAGACCATCTCCCTACAGCTCCTCCCTTTCCCAGCCTGCAGAGTGACTGTGGAAAGGATCCTGTAGTTTGCCCTTGTGGGGGCATCTTTCCAGAGGGAGATACAGCTCTCTCCATCACCCCTCCAGCCCCAGTGCAGGCAAGAGCATCCCTCCTGTTGGGGGAACAACTTCTGGCCATGGTGGAGCAGGCGGATGGGCCTTTGCAGGGTGTCTCCCACAGGTCAGGCTCCCCACAGAGACGGACAAAATGTGAAGACAAGGAGAGTTTCCTTTGGCAGCAGCCCTCCTGGAAGAGGGTCGCTGGAAATGCTGGATACCTCTAGGGGAGAGCAAGGCGAGGAGAAGCATTCCCTGGATGGAGGGGAGTGGATGGGCTGATGCCCAGGGCTCTGCAGTAAACACCTGGTGCAGGGCTCCCCACGAGCCTTTGTCAGGTCTTAGAGCAGCATCACAGCCCCGGGAGCCCCGGGAGCCCTGGGAGCCCTGGAAGCTGGACATCACCTCTGAATCCTGCTGTTGGCACTGCTGATGGATGACTCCTGGTAGCCTGGGAGCTGGATACATGCTCTGATCCCTGCCAGGTCTCTGCTCAGTGTGGGGTGCTGTAGGGCCAGCCATACGCTGTGAAAAGAAGCAGGGGGATCATTCCCAGGGGAGAATGGGGTTTGGAGCAGGGCAGTGCAGTCACAGACCCATGGAGGTGGGTAGGGGCCGTGAGCCCAGCGCTCCCGTCTGCCTGGCTCCCCATGTCACCCCGTGTGGCCCTGCCAGGCTGCTGTGTTCCCAGAGAAAGGTGCTAAAACAGGGCCCATGAGCCCGGCCAGGCTGGGTCTAACAGTGCCCAGCACAGGGCCTGTGGGAGCAGATGCTCATCCTCGATACGTTTGGCATTTCCTGTTGCTTCTGACTCCAGGGAAATGATCGCTCTGCTCAGAGGGCTCTATAAATAGACACTGCCCACTGACCTGTGCTCCCAGGGGCCCGGACGTGGCAGGAGCTCCGTGATTGCTGCCAGAGCTGACACCCGGCCCCCAGCGGGGTCAGCACTCTCTGCCAGGCTCCCCGACCTGCCCAGCCCTCCTCTGCCTCAGAGGAGGGAAGGACACCAGAGGAATTATTTTTTCTCAGGTAGGCAGTGTCTGGGGAGGTTTGGCAGAAAGGAGGATGAGAGACAGGAGCTCTTTGTGGTGCACAGGCACTCCAGGGTGCACTGCCCTTGGGGTCACATCACTCCTGGCTGAGGGCCCCTCCCCACTGGAGTGCTTTGCCCTGCCTGGGCTGGGGGCTGCCCGTGCCCCCCTGTGCCCACAGGCAAGCAGTGTGCAGTCACTAAGGGTCCCCCACTTTTGTCCCCACTGGGTCCTGGCAGAGCTGTCCCCACAGAGCACCCCTTGGGCAGCCACATCCCCGGGACACAGAGCACTTGGCGGGGACAGCCATGGGCATCTCCCCACTGTGTCACTCGCCCCTTTGGGACAGGCGGTGGAAGGGACGGGAGAAGGAAACAACTTGCTGATCTCCTTCTGCTCCAGCTGCAGCCCCAGCATCCAGTCTGCCTGGAAGATGCTGTGGGGCATCCTCTTAGAATCACAGAATTATTAAGGGTGGAAAAGACCTCCGAGATCATAAAATCCAACCTTCGACTGAATCTCAGTGCCCACTGAACCATACCACAAACTGCTGTGTCCACTTGTGTTTTGAACACTTCCAAGGACAGTGACTCCACCACTGCCCTGGGCAGCCTATTCCAGTGCCTGACCACCCTTTCATTCAGTGAAGAAATGCTTCTTAAATCCAACCTGAACCTGCAACTTGGGGCCATTTCTCCGTGTCCTATCACCAGTTGCCTGGGAGGACTTCGTGGGTCTCGTGGAAGGTGTCCCTGCCCATGGCAGGGTTTGGAACTGGAAGGTCTTTAAGGGCCCTTCCAACCCAAACCATTCTATGGTTCTATAACCACCCATGCTGGAGGTGTCTGTCAGCCCCTGCCTCACCTGTCCTGTGTCACAGTTGTTGAGACATGTGCCACGAGAGCCAGGCAGAGGGGCAGGTTCCTCCTGGAGTCACCTCTGGAGGGTCAAACACGCCTCCACGGCTGGGAATAATGAAAGAGCTTTCCCTTCTGGAGCTACTGAGCAAGGGCCAAGTCCTCAGCCTGATGGATGGGCACTGGTGTCCCTGGGCTAACACCATTCCTGTGAAGGGTTGATCCAGAAGTTTTCTGCAGCTTTACAATCCCAAAATTAAAAATTACAAGCCAGGGAAATTGGAAAGGAGTTAGAGGGGATGCCAGCAAGATCTGAGCTCTTAAATCTCTTGGGCTCAGACTCAGAAAGGCTTTAAACCCTCCGGAGCAGTGCACCACCAGCACACAGCAGTCACACAGCTTGGGGCTGCCTCTGCGGCGTGCCCATGCCCGTGGTGAGGCTCTCCCCCAGCCCTGATCCCAGCACATCCATTGCTCCTGGAGAGCTGCTCCAGCCCCAGCTCGTGTGCTCAAACACTGCCCCGGGTCTGCGGGCGATGCTGGGAGGTGACACCTCCCCACGAGGGATCATCTGTGCGCTGTGACCACGGCTGGGGCGGTGGTGGCCGCTCCTCCCCACGGATCTCAAAAATCAGTCAAAATCAGTCAAAATCAGTCCCAGGTGGCACTGGGATCAAAGCCAGGCTTTTTACCAAGAGAAATGACAGCACCAAGGGGGAATCCAGAAGCAGCCAGAGCGTGGGGACTCTCTGGCACGTGGGATGCAGGTCCAGGTGTGGTGAACACGGGGCTGTCCATCCCTACCAGCCCCAAGGCACAGCCTCATGAGAAGCTTTTCCCCTGCAGTGGCTCAGCTGTGGGGGCACATTTTGACGAGGCTTCCTAGGGATGCACCCGGGGTTTCCCTGGACCAGAGAGGACAGAGATTCCCCCGGCAGAAGCCGTGCAGATGCTGTCGGTGGGGCCAAGCTCAGCTCCTGCCGTGGCAGCGAGGGGGAGGGGACCTCGGCGGGATGAGCACAGCTGCCAGGGACGGGCAGGATGCAGCCGGGTGAGTCCTGGAGAAGAGGGGCCTTTCCAGGAGGGGGATGGATGTCAGCGGCAGGAGGTTTTCCTTAATGCATCTCCCACTGCGCCCCTGCCCGGATGACGAGCTTCTTCGGAAAGGAGGGGACAGGACGAGAACGACCTCCCCGCCCTGCCAGCTTGGAAAACCTCAGCCGGGCGATGCCAGGACGTGTTGTATCCCGTTGCCGTGGCAACTGGCATCTGGCGGTGCCGAGGCGGGCGTGTGCGCAGTCATGCCACGGGAATCAGCCTCTGAGCCCGGTGCCGGGCACGCACAGCGGGCAGGGAGGGACACGGCCGGGGCTGGACCCCGGCGGGGCTCGGGCACTGCTGCAGAGACGGGTGCAGGGCACGAGGGGTGGGTGGCACCGGTGTGGGCAGCAGCACTGAGACACCTTCAGCGCGCCCCAGAGCCTGGTACAGCCCAGCTGGAGGGATGGTGGGACAGGAACGGCGGGACGGTGGGTCCACAGAATCCTCACCCTGGGGCTGGGGGCGGTTCTGAGTGCAGAGGGGCTGCACACTGCGAGCTGGTGACATCCCCTTCCGCAGTGCAGGGACAATCCTGCCTGGTGTTGGGCCTCCCCGCTGCACCAGCTGCCTTTGCAGCTTGCCCCCTCCTCAGAAAGGCTGGAATACTCTCCCCAGAACCTCCCAACTAAGTCCAGCCCCATCTGTTTGGGCTGCCTGGCTGGGAAGCGGCTGGGCACACGCACCGTGGCTTCATGGCTTGTTCACCCAGGGTGTACCCTCAAGGGTCCCTTTCCAAATCCTGGATGTCCATGTTTTCCCAACAACAGGCACAGGGCTGTGCTGCCCAAGCGTGATTTGTTCCTCCTGGGATGCCTGGCACAGGGGACCACTCTCCGTGGGTGGACTCGAGGCAGGAGGAGCCTGCTTCCCTCTGTCACGTTATTTAAGTGACACCTACCAGGCATCAAGGTCAAGGAGACCAAATTTTTCCATCTCAACTTGTTAGAGAATGGAAATGTTTCAACCCAGCAGTGGAATATTATCCCTTCTACTCCTCCCGGATGGAGGGATTACAGTTTTCCTCCCAAAAACATATGAGGACAAAAATTAGCTTGTGAGTTTGCTATCACATCATCCCCCTTCTTTGTTTGGGGTGGAAAAGGGGATGGAAAGGGAGAAGGTTTGAGGTGGGAGAAAAAAAAAGTCTAACCCCCAAAAGCTGTGTTTCATTTAAAGAAAAATTATGAATAATAATTTAAAAACCACATCTTTATGCTTCTTTCCTTTCAAAATGAGCAACTTTCTACCAAGCAGCCTCATGTGAGACAGAAGCACCACAGCCTTTGCCCATCCCCCTCTGTGGGAGCCCTGGCTCCTGCTGTCAGTGCTGAATCTCACTGGAAGCCCATTTTCCAGCAGAATGTCCTTACAGTGGAGCCTTCCCCGTGTCACAGCAGCCTCGGAAGCCCTGGATTTACAGGCAGAGCCATTCCTCCCGACAGGAGCAGCCCTGCTGCCCAGGGTCCATCACACAGGGAGGGCAGCCCCGCGTGCAGCTGGATGCAGGGCTTGGTACAGCACAAATCAGTCAGAGGGTACCCAGCCCCGCTCCTCCCCCCTCAAGGAAAAGAGGATTATAGTTCCTCTTCTTGCCGATTCCAGCCAATTCATCCTGCTGCATCCACCCAGCTCCAGTGAGATCTCACTGGAGGCATCAGGGTGGGGATGTGGAAACAAGAGGGAGTGAAATCTGCTCTTCTGGAAGCAATAAATGCCTTCTGCCTTTTCCAGGCTCTTCCTGACCTTGCTGCAGCTGATGGGCAAGTTTATGATCTTTCATTTTAGCTAAATGGAAGAGGCAATTATTCTTCCTTTTGGATTAAAGTGATTTTAGGAACAGAAATGCTAAACAAGTGAAGAGCCTGGCAAAAGCTAGCCCAGGAGGAAAACTGGGGTCTCCTAGGAGAACCACTGGAGATGGAAGGGCTGGCAAAAGGCAACTGAGAAGAAAAGGGCAAGGTGGAGTGATGCTGGAGGGGAGGCAGTGGGACTGGCTGGGTGAGTAGTGGCACTGCTGGCAGGGGAACTGCCATGGAGCAGACCCCCAGCCCCAGCCCACACACAGTAAAGGGCTCTGCCAGGGAAATCCCTGCTCCTTCCTCACTGGCAGCAGGCTGCCACGGCCTCAGGGCTTGCACATCACTCAGACTCAGCGATAACTCTACAGAAAAACCCCCGATGCGTTTCAGCATCTCTGCCCTGGTGAGCTGGAGCCCTCCCCTCCTCCCCTGGCAGGGTCCTGGCTGGCAGCTGCTCCCCAGCCCTCGGCCCAGAGGAGGATGCATTGGCCACAGCAAGCGGTCAGGGAGAGGAAGGGGCCCCTGAGCTCCTCTGCACAGGATACGGGCACAGCTCGGGGACAGAGGCCTCACCAGCCCCACAGCAGGGCAGATCTGGAGCAGATTTCACACAGACGTGAGCTCCCAAGTCCTTTCCACACATCTTCCCACCCAAAGGTGGAAGGAAGCTGGGAGGTGCGGCCCCGGGCTGAGACAGCAGAGCTTGGGCAGCTTCTCCCATTAAAGCCCTGCTCCTGCCCTGCCCTGCAGTGGGATCATCATCCCCTGGTCCTGCTCCAGGTGCCTGAGCCCTCCCTGTGGCACAGCACGAGGCTGCCCTGAGACTCCACCTGTGTGAAGCCACGCGGGGTGTTCCTCCACCCAGGAGGTGCCTCAGCTCGGGCACTGCTGGCAGCACGAGCTGATCCAGTGTCGCCCAGAGGTGCCCGTTTCTCACTGTGAGGTGCAAAGAAGCAGAGCCTAAGAGTGAACAGGCAGCCTGCAGCCCCCAGCTGAGCCAGGCTGAGAGTCACTGGTGTGCAGTCCTGCCAGACCTCCTGGTGAGCCTCACCCAGAGGCGCTGGGAACCTCACAGAGAACCTCACGTGGCCACTGCTTAGGGAAAAATTCTGCATCTTTGGCCCACAGTAAAGCAGAGTTAATGTGGATTTCCCTGTAGACCAGATCTGACCTGGGCCCTCAAACTGGCAACTGGAACACGCCAGGGCCCTGCTGTCCTTCCCCAGAGAAACGCTGCAGCACCGTTTGTCTTGGGGCTTTGCTTTTCCTCCCCGAGGACACCCTCAAGCCCCAGCAACTCCTTCTCTGCTTGGCAGGAGCTGCCCGTGTCCCTGGTCCATTGCTTTGCAGCAGTGACATCGTCTGTAATCAGCTCCCTGGCAGAGGCCTGGCCCCAAGGTGAAGGTGCAGAAGCACCGAGCACTCAAGGATGCACAGGATTAACATCTCCTGAAATACAGGCAGAGCTCAGCAGTCATTTCCTTGCTGGAGCCTCTCCACGTGACTCTGACCAAGATCTCCCCACCTGGGTGAGGATTGTGCTGGGGTTATATAAAATAACACGTGAAAGTTGTTTGCTGGAACAAGTCCAGAGGAGGCCACTAATTTAATAATGGGGCTGGAGCCCCTCTGCTCTGGAGCCAGGCTGGGAGAGCTGGACGTGCTCACCTGGAGAGGAGAAGGATCCAGGGAGAGCGCAGAGCCCCTTCCAGGGCCTCAAGGGGCTCCAGGAGAGCTGGAGAGGGACTGGGGGGAGGGGTGGAGGGACAGGACACAGGGAATGGCTTCCCACTGTCAGAGGGCAGGGATAGATGGGATATGGGGAAGGAATTGTTCCCTGTGAGGGTGGGGAGGCCCTGGCACAGGGTGCCCAGAGAAGCTGTGGCTGCCCCTGGATCCCGGGAAGTGTCCAAGGCCAGGCTGGACGGGGCTTGGAGCAGCCTGGGATAGTGGGAGGTGTCCCTGCCCACGGCAGGGGTGGGATGGGATGATCCTTAAGGCTCCTTCCAACACAACCCACTCTGGGATTCCGTGATTCCACGATTCTGTGACACACCTGCACTGACGTGCACACAGGACACCGATGGATGCCAACACTGCTCCTCACAGCCCCAGCTGTGCACACACACACAGGCTGTGCTCCTTGCCTGAGCCCTCTCCCACGAGTGCACAACAGCAGGAAGCGGTCAGTTTGTGATGCCAGGGGTTTCGGGGCTGTCAGCCCAGAGCCTGAGCCCCCCACGCACCCCCTGACCCCGGCAGAGGCCGTGCCCTGGCTGCCCTGTGCATCAGCCGGGCCCAGGGGTGAGGTGCAAAGATGTGCCCAGCTCAGATCAGACACCAGGGCTGTGCCTGCAGCACACCACGGGCAGAGGCTGCCGTCACTGACAGGCACTGGCAGCCTCCGGGGAGTGGGTACCACCATCCCAGGGGTCACTGGCCTTTCTCCTGCAGGCACAGACAGAACAACACCCCACAGTCCTCCCTGCCACTCTCCCTCCACCTGCAGCCAGCCCTGGTGCTGCTTCTGTCATGGCTTCAGCCCTTCCAAAGCTGCCTGGGAATGAGGCTTCTTCTGTGGATAAGTCCAAGCAAGTGATGACACTTGGAATGAGCTGCTTTCCTTTTGGCAGTGAAAGGGTGCAGAACAAATATGTTTTTAATAAACATTTTGACTGAAATTGAGCTTTCTCGCTGCAGGAACTTGATTTTTGTCATAATTGCATTTTTCAACAGGAAAAGTAGGTGTTTGGTCAGGTGACCGGGATATCACTGAGCATCACATCCTGGGTAGACAAGCCCTGCAGGGATGAGAAAGGCTCAGGGCATGGCAGCTCTGCCTGCCCAGCATGGGCTGGCAAGGGGGAGGGCAGGGCATGGGTTTCCTGCCTGCTGGCCCCTCATTTCCAGGGCTGCAGGTGAGAACAGCCTCCCAGGATCTGCCTCCTGCATCCCTGCTCACCCTGAGGCACTGCTCAGGGCCTGTCCCTCACAGAGAGTGGGGCCCTGCCCTCCGTGCAACTTCTGGCACGTGGCACATCTGCCTGTGCCTCTCACCTCCAGTCCTGGAATTCTCTGGAGCTTGCTGAGCTGGCATGACGCCGGAACACCTGGACGGCAAAAAGCCTGGAGAAGAGAAGGCTCCAGGGAGACTAAATGCAGCCTTCCAGTACCTGAAGGAGCCAGCAAGAAACAGGGAGACAGACAATTTACAAGGGCCTGGAGGAACAGACAAGGGGAAAATGGCTTCCCACGGCCAGAGGGCAGGGTTGGATGGGATATGGGGAAGGAAGTGTTCCCTGGGAGGGTGGGGAGGCCCTGGCACAGGGTGCCCAGAGAAGCTGTGGCTGCCCCTGGAACCCTGGAAGTGTCCAAGGCCAGGCTGGACGGGGCTGGAACTGGATGAGCTTTAAGGTCCCTTCCAACCCAATCCATTCCATGATTCCATGATTGTATGACTGGCCACAGGCCGGACCAAAGTCCCTTGGTACCTGTCACTGCTCTCCAGCAGAAGCTGCTGGTGTGGAAATGGCTGTTGTTCCCCTAGGGTTGTGCAGAGCGAAGGCAGTGCAGCTCTTTCTTGGTTCATGGGTTTTCCAGACAGGCTGCTGCCCCTTGGTTTGGCTTTCTCTCTCCTTCCTAATGCACCTCTTCCCCCTCCCCAGCCAGTTCAGCCCGTGCCGTTGCACCCAGATGGGGCCCGTGGTGCCCTGGCAGGGATGTTGGGAGCCTGCTCCGGTGTTCCCCGGTCCTGCAGAGCCCGGGCTCAGCCGTGGCCAGGCTGGCTGGGAGCAGGGAGGTAATAAATGAGTGAGGAGCACATCTGCACACAGCAGAGACGCTCCCTGCCAAGTCGCTGCACTGCAGGACCACTCTCATCTGTCTCTCTTTAACAGGAACAAATGGAAATGAGCGAATCAATTAACACAGCACATTAGCAAAATGTCAGAGCCTCCCCATCGCACTTAACCCTTCCCTCTGCCGGCCCCTGCCAGCGCCCAGCACGGGCTGAGGCAGCAGCAGGGTCACCAGAACCTCTCCCCATCTGCCCAGAGAGCAGAGCCTGGAGCTGGGATCTCAGCAGGGACCCCTCCCTGGGGACGCCACGGCAGTGGGAGCTGTGGGGCTGGTGGATCACAGCACAGCACAGCAGGTTTGCAGCTCCTGCAGACCCTTCCCAGCTGTGGAGAGGAGCTGGGAGCAAGTTTCCTCTGGAGCAGAGTCAGGATAGGGACATGTCTGGGTGCCAGCTCATCCTTTCCTGGAGAAGCCCCAGCGAGGGCATGATGTGGCCGAGGTGCCCCGTGTGCTGAAGCCTGTGTGGGTGGAGAACGCTGGAGCTGGGCTGAGTCAGGACAGATCACCAGCACGGGACTGGGCTTTCCTGCTGGGATGGATTTGACAGCTCTGACCCCTATGCCGACCTGGGACACAGGATTACTGGCTCAGAAGATCCCTTGTTCCTGCACAACAACCCTGGCGCACGTGTGAGCAACAGGAGCATCAAGCCCTCTCTCCTCCTGTTTGCCAGTAAGTGGCACAGGCAACAGGAGAGCTGTACTAAGACATAATAAACCCTCATCAGCTAATTAATAATTAGAGACACTTGTGCCTGAAAGCCTGGCTCCATTGGTGGGATGATGCACCTCAGCTCTCCTGCCAGGCATGAGCATCAGATGTCCAAACCACGCAGGATCTCAGCCTGGCGCGTGCCCAGGGTGCTGCTGGTCCCAGTCTGCAGGACACGGAGGGCTCCCAGTTCCCCAGCCTCAGCCACAGTGGGCACAACACATCTCACTTCTCTCTGCACATGTTTAGGAACAAACCCCCTGTGCCAGGGCCTGGGTGTCCACGGTCAGGGTCTCATTTCAGCCAGGGGAATCAGGGCACGGCCATGGTTGGCTGCAATCCTCAAACAGGGTGGGAAGAGCAGCCAGAAGTTCAAGCTGTTCCCTCCTTCCTATGGGATGGAAACGAGGCTCCAAAATCCCAGAGTGGGTTGAAATGAAGATTTCCCACGTGAGCTCTGGCCTGCAAGCAGGAGACCTGGTGGGTGCAGTTGCTCTTGGCATCTGCATTCACTCACTTGGCATCAGCTCATTCACTTCGGTTCGTGAGCTTGAAACGTCCCTGATAAAAGTTTTAAGGGATGTGGAAGCAAAAGCAAACCTGCAACATAAGTAAGGGAAAACCAGAGGTGCTGTCAGCAGTGGCTGGTCCTTCTGTGGGTGTCTCTGAGCACACCCCCATTGGCCCCCATCTACCCGTGAAGGCACTGGTGGCCTCACACCCCCAGGTGTGTGCACAGATCCTGCACTGCCGAGTGGCTCAGCACCCACCTGTGCACACACACGGGTTCTGCAACAGTGCTGCCAGGTGCTCCACCTGAAACAGAGATGGAAACCGTCTGGGAGCCACTCAGAAACACTGGGAAAAACCCTGCAAACGGCCGGAGGTTCACGATGTTTGAAGGAGGAGACAGCAGAGCTGTCTGTGGGTAAGAGAGCTGTCACCTCACACACCCAGGAGTGCCAGCGATGGCAGGATGCTCTGTGAGGGACGTGGGGATTTGGGGAAGAGCCTCAGCATCCCAGGGTCTGCCTAACCTGGGTCTGCCCATCCTCCCCTGGGTAATCAAGGCAAGGATGCGATAAGCCCCTGGAAGCCAACACAGGGGCTCTGAATGGCTGGGACACCTCTCCAGCCTGGCACCACCCATCCACCGTCTGTCCCCACGCCTGCCCAGCCTAATGGCCAGGGGTCACGTGAAGTCCTGCCACGTCTCCCCCTCTCCCACGGACACAGGTGTGGGGCTGTTTGTAGCCAGGGCTGGAGCAAACCAGGCCCTTTCATCATTATTTTCCCTGCTCTTGTCTTGCTCCAGGGGTAACCCACAGACAGCGCGGGTCGTCTCCCACGGTGCTCACAGGGACCTTTTGAAATGCTCCGAAGGACAAGGCAGATCCCTTCTGGGCAGAGCTGCAGAGCAATCCCACTAGCCAAATTCCTGCATGGTGGTGTGGGGGGATTACCGACCTCAATGGCCTCTAATCCACTGCCATCGATTCCCTCAGGAGCACTGGGCTGGAGCTCCCTGCTGCATACAAATCCCGCCTGCAGAATAGGGGCGGATTGTCAAGGCATCACCTCGATTATGTGAGGTGGCCCTGATAGCTCGGGGGACTTTGTGCCCGAGGCTCCCTGGCCCCGGAGAGCAGGGTGTGAGAACAGCGAGGGCGCTGAAACAATCCCTGCCATGAATTACTGATGGCCTGGGCGTCTGTGGGCTCTTCCAGCTGGAGATTTCAAAGCAGGGTGGGCACAGCGTGGGAGGAGGTGTCCGAGCTCAGCGATGCCCCGGGATGGGGCCATCCTGTGCCCGGTCCCTCCCCGTTCTGGGATGCCCTGGAGAGGCCGCGTGTGACTCGGTGGGGGCGCCTGTAATTCGTGCCCTGCTCCCCGTCCCAGCCCTGTCAGGCTCCTCTGCAGGGGCCGTCAGGGCTCGGGGCCGATGCGCATCAGCGCCGTGGTTAATGGGCATGGCAGGGGCCCGGCTGTGCTGACTGACGTGTCAGACATCAGAGCTGTGTGAGACCTGGCAGCGCTGTCACCGAGCTGCGTGCCAGCCCATCCCGGGCAGAAACTGCTCCTCCTCCCCCTGGAACTGCCGGGCACGCGAGAACAGTGTCAGTGAGGGGAACTGGCCGAGCCTGACCGGACCCTGAGTGGTCCCTGGCCTCCCCTGTGTGTGCTCCTGCTGCCCCAGCACCCCTGTGCAGCACAGTGGTCTCCAAAGGGCCCAAGGGGCATCTGAGCCAGCCTGAGGCCAGGGGTGAGGCACTGGCCACTGGACATGTGCCTTGGCTCCAGCCCTGACTGTCATCAACCACCCAGGCCACGCAAGCTGGGGCTCCAGGACAGCCTGATCCAAGCCCAGAGCCACAGCAGCAGGTTGGGGTCTGATCTCCTCTCCCAGTGCGCCTGAGTGTCCAGAGATGCTCACAACCCTCTGACACCTTTGGACAAGGTGACGAAACACAGCAGCCCTGCAGATCCATGTTTGCTCCTCTATGGCTGTGGCTGCAAACCTGCAGGGCTGTCCCTGCCCCGGGGTCTGTGTCTGCCCCTCCTGCCTGGTACCCTCGTGGCAGAAACCTCACAGACACAGCAAGAGGGGGCCCATAAAGGCAGGAGAGGGATGGGGCTGTGAGAATCAGTCCCGTACGTATCCGTGATGGACTGGCTGGTGGCTACTACTTGCTGATATGGGCAGCCAACCCTACCCAGGGCCAAGCACCGCTGGGAAAAGTGACTTCTTGGCAAGGCAGACAGCGCTGACTTCTTGGTCCAGGGTTACCTCATGTGGAGTCCCAGCTCCAATCCACCAGGAGATGGAGGTTTTGGGAGGTGTGGTCTCCCTCCAGACTCTGCTCTCCCAGCTCGGGAGCAGAGTTGGTGGTGCTGGTCCCCACAGAGGTGTAGGAGCAGATGCAGGATGTCCCAGCTGGAACAGCAATGCCTGGAGTGCCCGTCCTGGCTCTGCACTCTGGCTCCCAGGCTGGGAGTGTGACACTCTCCCAGCCCTTCCCCAGGAACACCTCCAGGGTCAGGTGAGCCCCTCTTCCAGGGAAGGAAGAACCCATGTTCACCAGCTCCCCCACGAGCTGCGTCTGCTGCCTTTCATGGCTGACACACAACGCCTTTTATTTGCATTAGAAATTTATGTAAATATGTATATATTTCTCTCTCTTTCAGTTACAGTCTTGCTTGCAAGAGAGGGCAGTCCAGACAGTCCTTGCACCCTGGGCAGCAGAGCTGGGGTTGGGCAGCTGCCTGCAGAGCAGCCAGACCCCCTGAACGTCCATGCACCAGCTGTGCCGGCTCTGTCCTGACACCCATCCTCTGCAGCATCATCCAGTGCAAGGCACAAGCACAGCCCTGCTGCAACCTGTGCTCTGCAAGAGCTTGTGCACAACCTTTTCATTTTAAAAAAAAAGCTCCACATGGTAAGATTCTTCTTTCCAAGCATGTTCACAATCCTTGACTAATCTGTTTCTCCATTCATGTTTTTTATCTCTCCATCTCTCCCTCTTGCCATCCTTCCCCCCTGTCTCCAGTGCTTCACCCTGCCTCTCTCCCAGAGCCTCCCCCCATCCCGTTGGGCTGCACGGAGCCATCTGTTTGTCTGTCTCTCCAGCCATCTGGGTGTCTGCCTACAGTGCTTGCTGTGTCTCTAAAGCATATACAGCCTGCATGTATAGGTCTAGCAAGTCAGTCTCTCTAAGCTGTGTTCTGTGGGCTTCATTAACATGCAAATTAGCGCGATCTGACTGGCTCACTTAGCTGCTGCTTCTCTTAGACAGCCATGCAACAATGCAAATACTAATGAGGCTCTGGAAATGGCACTTGCTCCACAGCAAAGCAAGCCTGCACACAGAGCAGGCACTGGCAATTCCAGGCATGCCAGCCATCCGCACACCTGCTGGAGGACTCAGGACAGAAGGGATGGGTGATGGATGGATGATTAGGGGCACTGATGCGGAAAAAGAGGCGAGAATTCCCGCTCTGATGGAGATGCCAGCACTCCCAGCCTCAGGATCCTTGGCTCCAAGATCCCTTTGTCCTCGCTGCTACATGCCAGTGCTCTGGACCCCAGCCACCCACGGGATCCCCCTGCTCAGGGATGGCCCCACCATCGCAGCTGGCACAGATCCACGTTGCGCTGGGCTGTCTCCCCACCCCAGCGTGCAGGGATGTGCTGTCAGCCTCTCCTGGGTCTGGCAGCTCTGAGGTACCTGGCTGCACATCGCGCTCCCTTACAGGGCTGCTCTGTCAAAGTCCTGGAGCCATCCCCCAGCACGCAGAGGACAGAGGAGCTCGGGGGCAGCTGAGCCAGACCCTCCGCAGGGCTCGGAGCTCCTCCTGCCTCCAGGGCCCCTGGCCGAGAGCCGTGTCAGCCCCTGGGCTCTCCTGCTCTGCTCCCTGCAGGCAAACAGCAGCAGTCCGGGTCGCCATGGAGGAAGTTTTCTGTTACTCTTCAGCTCCATCACCTCCTCTAATGATAATTCAACCATACACCTCCTTGTAAAACATCGAAAATGATCAAACGCTGTGCAGTGAGATGAAGGCACCTCATCTTAGGAACCCGGTTTCCGTATTCCTTTTTATCCTGGAGATAAAATAAAGAACCATTTGCTCTGGCTGCCGCTGCCGTCTCTCCTCACCCACGCCGCTCCCGCCCCCCTGGGAAGGAACAGCACCGGGAGCCCCGGCGGCTGCTGCACCCCCGGCCCTTTTCATCTCGGCCCTGACGAGTCACAGCAGCACCGAGCAGCTCCTGCCGGCCCCGCGGGGCCCGGGGCACCACAGAATCACACAATATCCTCAGCTGGGAGGGACCCCCAGGGATCATCCAGCGCAGCCCCAGGCCCTGCACAGACCCCCCACCAATCCCACCCCGTCCATCCCTGGCAGCGCTGTCCAAAGGCTCCTGGAGCTCTGGCAGCCTCGGGGCCGTGCCCATTCCCTGGGGAGCCTGGTCAGTGCCCAGCCCCCTCTGGGGGAAGAGCCTTTCCCTGCTCTCCAGCCTAAATCTCCCCAGCACAGTTTCAAGGATGTCCCTGTCTCATCCCGACACACGTTCCCACGGCTGCTTCCCGGTGCAAAGCCAAAGCAGCCGGCACACACATCTGGCCCTCCTAAGGACAACACTGCAGTGGGTGCTGGATGAGGGATGGAAAGCAGCCTGGGATGAGGGAGGGGAAGGATTTGGGAGATGGTACTGAGGCCAGGACAGGTGCTCTGGGGCTTGGAGATGAAGCACACGGACGGCTAAATGGGCAGGATGACAAAGCACAGGCAGGAAGGGCGGCTCATCCGGTCCTGAGAGCACCTTGGTCTGTGGAAAATTTTAGTGAGGAAGTCGGTGAGGTTCACCAGGGCTGGAGCTGGCCCAGCTCATCACAGGCTCAACAGCAGCCCAGGGCATTTTGATGCCTCCATGCTGTGGTTTCAATGGCTTTTTCTCCCTCCAGAAATGGCCTCACAAGAATCTCCTCTGTGGAGGTCATCTCTGCCCTGCAGCCACATCTTTTAAGAGGGTGAAAATTTAAGCACAGCCCAGGAGGCAGAATTTCCTCCTGGCTTGTAAACAAGTGCCTGAGTTCAGGCAGCTCATTTGTGGTGGAAGGGATGGTCAGGAGCTGTTGCTCTCTGTGGGAGTTCCACTGGACAGAGATGGGTTTCCTGTGCTGAGCCACCTCTGTAAATGTCTCTGCTTCCACTTGTGCAGCACAGCTGGGCACAGCTGGGCACTGCAGGCTGTCAGGTAGCTTCCTGCTGGATGCCAGGGAGGCTGTGCCAATGCAAATGCAGCACTCTCTGTGACTTGGCATGACCAGCCCTGTGCAAATAACGTTTTTGGACTGGGGTCCGAGTTCCCTGCTCAGGGAATTCCCCGGGATATTGGCCTCACTCACTGTGTGTGTCTGCAAATCCTGACTGTGTGGGGAGCCCCGTGGATGGGGAACAGGACATTTCAGATTCAGCTCTGTGTGAGGAATCTCTTGGATTGCTTCTCTTGGCAGGAGGATCCCACTGCCACAGGAATATGAATGAATGCAATAGGAAGGAGCTGTTCCCCTCCACGGCTTGTCTCTGCCAGGTCCTCAGCTTGGCAGTGTCCAGGGGCTGCACTGATACATCCATGGAAGGGAGGGCTCCATCTTCCAGCCCTGGGCTCTCTAAAGTCAGTGTTCCTACTCTGAGAAATAGCATTACTCTGTTGAGACGATGTGGAGAGCTGCTGTGGGGAACCTGTGGCAGGATAGATCTGTGATGGAATCGCTGTGCTCCAGGGGTTCCGGTGTAACAGCACCCCGGGCTCGGCTGTTTGCACAGCAGCAGCCTCAGCTGCTCTGCAGCTCTCTCCTGCCCAAGTGTGACCTCCAGCACGGGGCTGGTCCCCTCACCACGACCAGCTGATGCCCATGGAAGGAGCCTGCAGTGGAGCTTGGCCCTCTGGAGAGCACTGGAGAGTGACAAACACTCCCAGGCAAGAGATTCCCTTATTGCTCCAAGCTTTGGGCTCCCGTCCCAACCCCTGATGCTTGGCTGCCCCTGGTTCTGGTGTCACAGCCCTGTCCCTGGTTTGGCCTGAGGCTGCAAAGATGTGCCCTGAGGCTTTGTGGATGTTCATGAAGGGATGGAAAGAGCTCCTACATTTTGTTACTCTCCAGAGCAGCTTGTTACCCGTTTTAAAACTGACCTATGTCAGTCTGTCTCCCCTGCCAAGCACAAGCTCTGCAGTCAGACCTGAAATAAACCCAAGAGAGGCCCCCCGATCACTGTAAAAGAAAGAAACTTCCTTTAGTGTGGCCAGAAACAGGTCTTGATGCTCTTGTCTTGCTCTTATGTTTCGTTACCCACGCTTGGCCTTGGACTGATGACGAGGATCTGGCCAGGACAGGTTCCCAGTGTTCCCAGCTGACTCCTCACCGTGTCCCATGAATTTTCCATTGTCCATGCTCAGCACAGTTGCATCCCTTCCCTTTCTGGGACTGCAAACACCCCATTGTCTGGCAGAGTGCACTTCCTACAAAGGGCCGCAGCACTGGTGATGTCAGCAATATCAGTGGAGGCCCTGTTGAGTGAAGAAGGGTCAGTGCAACCCTGTCGGGTTGGGAAGAGCCGGATCAAGGTGTTTGAATTGGGCAAAAGCCGGGACAGGACTTGTGGGTCAGGTGAGCAGGAGTCCCAAAGCATATTTGAAATATCTGAGATCCCCAGGCAGCAAACCAGAGGATGAGGCTGGGATGAGCTACTCCAGGGTTGAAGGCAGAGTAATTTCAGGGGTGGATTGAGTACCAGGAGGATCTGCTTTTGATTTTCCAGGTTTAAGGCACTGCCCGGCACATTGCATGGAGGGCAAGGTCTTCCCCCGCAATTCAAAGATCAGGGAATCACAGAATGGTTTAGGTGGGAAGGGGCCTTAAATCTAATCTTGTTCCACCCCTGCCCTGGGCAGGGACACCTCCCACTATCCCAGGGTGCTCCAAGCTCCGTCCAGCCTGGCCTGGGACACGTCCAGGGATTCAGGGGCAGCCAAAGCTTCTCTGGGCACCCTGTGCGAGGGCCTCCCCACCCTCACAGGGAACAATTCCTTCCCCATATCCCATCTATCCCTGCCCTCTGGCAGTGGGAAGCCAGTCCCTGTGTCCTGTCCCTCCACCCCTTGTCCCAAGTCCCTCTCCAGCTCTCCTGGAGCCCCTTGAGGCCCTGGAAGGGGCTCTGAGCTCTCCCTGGAGCCTTCTCCTCTCCAGGTGAGCACCCCCAGCTCTCCCAGCCTGGCTCCAGAGGGGCTCCAGCCCTGAACACCTGCCCTGGCCCTGGGAGGCTGCAGAGGAGCTGGGGAGCACTGGGATCCCCCTTGTCCAGCTCCTCCGCTCTGCAGCACACCCACACAGCCCACCCGTGCCCTCTGCCCCCCCCCCGGGCTGGACCTGGCTGGATTCTGCCCTGAGACAAAACATCCCAGAAATTTGTCAGTCATGTGGAGGCTGTAAAATAACCAGAGAGGGAGGAAAGAAGCGACACCTTCATTTCAGCTCCTGTCCGTCTCACGCCGATCCCCGACAGCCAGAGCCGGGGCAGAATAAAACACCTGCTTAATGTGACCTGTCGACTCTTCAGGGAGAGGCGCTGGCTCCGCTGCTGCGAAGGTCACCTCATTAAGAGCAGCCAGAGCCCTGTCCCCCAGCCGGGGGAGGCTGGGTGACTCCAGCCTGCTGAAGGGTGACCTTTTCTGCGGGCGCGGGAGGAGACGGGCCCGGCACGCGTGCTCCCACCACATGGCAGTTAGTTTCCCAGACACTTACACGTCCTGAGCACTGGTTTTGAACTTTTCATTCTCACCAGCTTGTCAGCTCTTGAAAGCTGTAAGTGCCTGCGGTGTCTCTTGCTCGCTGATGGGGTGAGCATGACGCTGCTGCAGAAACGCTCCCTCCTCCCTGGCAGAGTCACAGAACATCCTGAGCTGGGAGGGACCCCCAAGGATCACCCAGGCCAACCCCAGGCCCTGCACAGACTCCCCAACAATTCCACCCTGTGCATCCCTGGCAGCGCTGTCCAAAGGCTCCTGGCGCTCTGGCAGCCTCGGGGCCGTGCCCATTCCCTGGGGAGCCTGGTCAGTGCTCACCACCCTCTGGGGGAAGAACCTTTTCCTGCTCTCCAGCCTGACCCTGCCCTGGCACAGCTCCAGCCGTTCCCTTGGGTCTTCTTGCTGGTCAGGGAGAGCAGGATCAGGCCCAAGATTCCCACCCACAGGAAGGTCTGGGTGCATCTTTGGCCCACCACAGACAGCCCTTCCCTTCTGCGCAGTGTGTCTGAGCAGAGCTGTGTCTCAGCTCCCTGGAAAACGGGCTGGATGTGACCCAGATGTGGCCGGTGGGGAGGCAGGGCGTGCACGGCTGCCCCACACAGCTCTGCTCGTGGTGCAGAGCAAATGTGGGAGTGTGAGCCCTGTGTGAAGCCTGCTGGGACCCCTGCCAGCCCTGCTCCCTCCCCAGCGCTCCCCTCAGCCCAGCTGGGTCCCTGGTGCGCAGACCCCAGCGGGTCAGAGCTCTGTGGGCAGCAGGGCACTGCCCGGCCAGCAGCAGCAGCCCCGTGGGAAAGCACCTGATGCCTGGTTTCCCCTGCTGCCTCAGAGGGATGGGGATTTTTGCCTTTCATGTTCCCACCGAGCTGAGGGAGAAGCTGCGGAAGAAGAACATCAACTTTGCTTGCCGGCAAGTGCCGGTGCCGCGCTCGGCCGGCAGCGGGGCGGGGTGTGCTGGACCACAGAGCTCCCCGGAGAGCTGCCCTTCCACCCCTTCCCGGAGCAGGAGAGGAGAGACGTGCCCGCCTCCTCCCCCGCTCTGCCCTCCACAGACCTTTAATTCTTCCTCCTCTGATGTTAATCTTGGAGGTGGTGCACAGGTCAAGTTTAATATGCTATCCTGGGGGAGTTTCATTTAGAGCCAGTGAGAGGAGCCCGGCGAATCAATGAGGGTTTCCCGTGTAGTCCGAGAGCATCGCGGGCTTCAAAAGGCAGCAGCCTGTGCTCAGCAGATGCCAGGGGGGCAGGTTCCCACAAACATGGCCCCTACCTACAGCTCTTGCTGCCTCTCTTCCAGCCTGTCCCCCCACTCTCAGGTGCCACCCCTGCCTCGCCCAGCCGGGACACCTCCAGGTCCAGGGGCACACCCTTGTGCCAGCACCCAAAACCCTGGGGGCAATGGCAAAGGCACCTCCCCTCACTCCTCCCTCTGCCGCAGTTTCCCCGGCTGGTGAGTAGGACTCGGGGATATGGGGAGGTACTTATGGATGGTTCCCCTGTGAGATCTGTGGGGACGCACTGAGCACCCCCTGGCACGGGGGTACCTGTCTGGAGCCTTGGTGGGTTTGCTGGTGCCTCCAGGCAGCCAAATCCCCCCGTGCAGGCCGAGACCCCTCCCCGCCCGCAGCCTGGGCACGCGCTGCCATAACGGGAAAGGACAGGCAGTAAAAGACTGTGATGGGGATCATAAATACCCATTACAGCAGCTTTTAATCTGCCCTGCGAGCAGCGGGAGCCTGGCAGGCTGCGTGGGGAGCAGGTGGCACTCAGGGCACGGGGCACCCCAGAACCCCCTGGGGGCTCTCGCTGCCCCGGGAGGGGATGAGCCACCAGAGCGTGGACGCAGGGGCAGTGCCCGGGCATGGAGGACATGCTGCCACCCTGCCTCCTCCTGCGCCCCAGTACAGCCCTGGCACAGCTGCAGGAGACCTGACGTGACCCTGGTCCATCAGGGGAAATACACTCAGTGCCCGGACGAGGAGGTGAAGCCACAGTCTCTCTGCCCCCAGCGTGGCTCCAGCAAAGGGCAAAGCAGATTTCTGCCTTCTCCTGGTGCTGGGAAGCAGAGGCGTGCCCCAGCCCTTGGTTCATGAAGGGAAAATCCTGGCTCTTCTCCATCTCTCCCCAGACAAAACCCCCACGCAGAGCCCCTCAAGAGCACCCTGTTTGTGTGTTGCTGCTCATCCCCTGGTCCATGGATCCAGCTCTGGAATCAGCCTTTCCTCCTCTCCAGGGACAACAGACTCTGAGAAACAAGGGCACCCTCTTTCCTAACTCCTGTTGACGAGTTTCTCTCCACTTTGTGTACAATGTCTTCACCTTCCTCCCTTCCAGCGCTGCCGCTCACTATTTATGGCTGTGCAGCACAGAGCAGGTCACATCTGTGTCCTTCCTCTGGCTTCAGCACAGGACAAAGTGCCTCTGATTGCTGCTGCCCCCACCACCATGCTCTGTGCCAGAGCCAGCTGCAAGATGGCAGCTCCATCCCCCCGGAATTTGGGGTCTTCCCAAGGCAGACTTTCCCACCAAGTACAAATTTCGAGGGGGAGAATTTCACCCAGAAATATCAAAACGTTTCACTGGGTTTTGATGCTGCTAAATCATTAAACAGTAAAACACTAGATAGACTAGAAATGTAGATTTGAAGTAATATGGTAATATAAAAGCCCAAATGGAATGAAACCAAGTGATAATGTCAAATTGAAATGTTCGCCTCTCATTGGAAAAAATCCTTTCCACGTTATTGAAACAAAATGTGAAAGTTGAAATCATTTGATTTGACACTTCTCCATAGAAAAATATCATCAGGATCGACATGTTCCCAGGAGATGTTCAGAGTTTAGAAGCTGCTCTGCTGGAAAAATGTTGCCAGACAGAAATAAGACAGCAAAGGAGCTGCCTTCTCCCTGTGCCCCTCTCTGAGCCAGAGGGTTGTCACAGAGGGATGAAGGGGAGGCTGCAAAGGGACAGAGCAGGTTCTGCCCTTGGCCCCACTCCTCTACCCCTGGCTCTGTGCCCAGGGAGTGACCAGCTGGTGGCCTGGCTGTGCCCCATCCCTGCAGGGCCACAGCAGCTGGGGACGTGCCTTCCACCCAGCTCCTCCTGCCTCTCCTGTTCCTCCTCTGGCAGCCAGTGCTGTCACAGCAGTGCCCCATGCCAGAGGTGCTCCAGCAGCAGCAGAGTCGGTGCTCCAGGATTTCACAGCCCGTCCCTTTCACAGTCTCTCAGTGTTTTTATATTTTTAGTGCCCCTCTTTGAACACTTCAGGGATGGTGACTCCACCACTGCCCTGGGCAGTGCCAGTGCTTGACCACTCTTTCAGTGAAGAAATATTTCCTAGTATCCAATCTTCCTTGGGACAACTTGAGGCCATCTCCTCTTGTTCTGTCACTTCTTACCCAGGAGAAGACAGTGACCCCCACCCGGCTACACCCCGCTCTCAGGGAGCTGCAGAGAGCAAGAAGGTCCCCCTGGAAAGTCACTGCCCCTATCCCTAACCCTCACCCCCTCCCCTGCCATTGCCTCTAGCCCAGACTGGAGGAGTGGCTACCAGCATCCCCCCAAGCTGGTCCGAGCCCCCTCAGTGCTCCCCTCACTGCCTCACCACAGAGCTTCCAAGGCTGGCGGGGCAAGGCAGGAGAGCCAGAAGTGCCCAGAACAGAGAGCTCCGCGTGTTGCACAGCAGCCAAGTGGTCCCTGCAGCCCCTTCTGCAGGGGGTGGTTTCACCAGAGCCAGCAGCAGCCGGGTCCTCTGCCTGTGCTGGGTGAGCAGGATGCAGTGGGGCCAAACCTCCCCCCGGCTCCTTCCCTCCTCCCCAGGCTGCAGAGCTCACCGGGGCTGGTGCTAATGAAGATTTCCTGCAGCGCTTGCTTAGCAGAAAATGATTGGTTACACCCGAGCTCGTAATTAAAAAAAAGAGAGCAAGTGCACTAATGGGTATTTATTTGACTGTTACCTTGTCATGTATTTATCGATGCAGATAAATTCAAAATCATTAAATGCTTTACAGGGCCTGACAATTTACAGCCCCTGTCAGTGCCCTGCCTCTGCAGCAGAGGAGCAGCACAGGGCAGCCACGGGCACACACAGCCCTGGGCCCCCGGCCCCAGCGCAGGGGCTGAGCCAGCGGGGGCACTGGAGGCCGGAGAGCAGCAGCCTGTGACTGAGTGCGCTGTACAGAAAAGGTGCTGAGGTGATGCTGTGTCATGATCTCTCCTCTGCAGGGACGTGTGACAGCAGCGACAGGACCCTGCCCACGGCTGTGACGGGCACCCCTGGTCCTGCTTGGGGGTGATCTGAGCTGCATCTCCAGCTCTCCGCTGCCCCTCTCTCCCTGGCTCAGATGTCCCTGACAGCCCCAGGCAGACAGGACTGGAGTTGCCTCAGGGGCATGGTGGGGCTGAAATAATTTGTCATCTCTGTGTGCAGGTGGGAAACTCCAGCTGAGCAGACAAGAGCTGCTGGCACAGCTCGCAGGCCAAATGTGAGCCAATGGGTCCACAGCAGAGGGGAACTCATGCTCTGCCTTCTTCTCTGGGGTGCAAACCCCTTTCCATGCCTCCCATCACAGAGCTGATGAAGACAGTGGTGATGAAGGAAGGAGGAATGTTTTTCGCTGCTCTGTGACAAGCAGCAGGGGCAGCCCAGAGAAGCCACAAATCTCAGGAGAGAGTCTCTCTCGAGACTTATCAGGTGTGCAGGGGGAGACAGGGGCATCTCAGTGTTTGCATAGCAACAGGGCCGTGATTATGCAGCCCCTAATTACCTTATTATTCCCATTAGTGGAGGCAGGGAGCCCCCTCCTCTTAGCACACCCACAGGCAGCCTGGGCTGGGGCTGAGTGGGAGCATCCCCATGCTCTGGGCGGTGTCACCAGCATTCCACAGCCCCCTGGAGCAGCACTCACGTGGGCTGGCACAGCCTCCTGCCCCGCCACACCAACTCCATCCTTAGCAGCCACAGCAGGCACCCACGGGGGCACACCTGGGCAGCACGACCTGCCCCTGCCCCGTGTGTGTGCACACCTGTGCACCAGCTCTCCGTGTGTACCCCTGTGCGTGGAGCTCTCCCCATTTCCCTCGGGATTTCCAGGGAGGGGGTTCTGCCTAGGGAAGCAACGCTGCAGTGTGGAGCGGGTGTTCCCCCCAGGCTCCCCTCAGCAAGCAGCACAGTGAGCAGCAGCCACCCCGATCCAGGGCAGAGGTGCAGCCGTGGTGGCACTGATCCTGCCTGCTGCCAGGACACCACGTCCCCACCACCCAAACCTGTTCCTAGGCCCAGGTCTGAACAGCATCACTTCCAGTGCAGACACAGCACCTGCCTCTCTGTCCTGAACCCGAATTCCGTGTGGCAGGGAGGATCCCAGCGCCCGGTGCTCAGACCCGCAGCAGGGACCTCAGAAGGGTGACATCCTTACCCTGGTCCCTGGAGTGTCTCCGTGCGGGGAAGGGCCAGGCTGGCATCGGCACAGGGTGAGCACAGGGTGAGCACAGGGTGAGCACAGCTGGCGGTGCTGCAGGCTGGCCCCAGGCACAGCTGGGAGAAGCTCTGCCTGAGCACCCCGAGCTGTGGCTGCCCCGCTGCCCTTGCTGTCTGCAGGTGGCCTGGGAGGCAGGAGCCCAGCGTTCCCTGCTCCCCCTGCCAGAGCAGGAGGCTCCACGCAAGGTGTTAACCACAGGGTGAGAACATCCCGGCCAGCTGGGAGGAGGCTCAGCAGCCCCCAGCAGGGACGGATGCTGCACCACGGGGGCTCGGGGAGAGGCTCCCCGGGAGCTGCCGGCATTGTGCTGGGAGCAGGCGGCGTGGCAGCCGGGCCCCAGCATTGTTCGGGAGAGAAAAGGCAAGAACTGGGGCTCTGTGTGTAAGTAGGTCACACGCGAGGCTGGAGACGAGGCCACGGGCACAGACTGTGAATGCAAGAGTGGGAAGAGAGGGAAAAGGGGGGGTGGGATGGCTGGGGACAGACAGTAAGAGGAGCAGGGGAGCTCACAGACAGACAGACAGACCTGCAGGGCCATGTCCCTGCAAGCAGCAGAGGTCTCTCTGCAGCATCCCCACTTTCTGCCCCATTGCCACCCTTGCAGCGTGGGAGATCAAGTCCTTTCCTGGCCCTCTTGCCCAGCACAGCCCAACACCGGGGCTGCTGCCTGCTGGGATCTGTGCAGGAGGATGGCCACAGCTCGGCAGCCCCTGGCTGTTCTCGGTGCTGGGTGCACAACAGCCTTCATCCTCACGGCAGCCACAAGTCACAAGTGACACTGCGACAGAGTCACGCTGGGCTGGGGCAGAGCCGCCGCTCAGCCCCCACGGTGACAGGGAGTGTGTCCCTCTGCCTCTCGGGGCTGGGCAGCCCGTGGCCCCGTGTCAGGCTGGAGAGCCCAGGGTGACCCAAGACACCCCATCGTGCTGGGAGTGCACGCAGGGGCTTCCTTCCCACCACATCCCAGGGTGCTGGGTGGCCATGAGGGTGTGGGGGGTAACAAGCCCACCTGGGGCAGCATCACAGCGTGGAACCCGATATCTGCAAACCCCACTGACAGCAGGGTCCCAGCAGTGCTCCCCTAAAGCCCTCCAAGAGCAGGGTCCCAGCAGTGCTCCCCTGCTTGCCCCTCCCTGCAGCACCTGATGCTCCAGCACGTGGTTCAGCCCCGCATCCTGCAGCCTGTGGGGTTGGGAAACGCTGAACACAGGCGGAAAATGCCTTCCCAGCCCCCGCGGTGATCAGCTGGTGCCCCCCGGCAGGAGGTGCAATTAACCTTCTCCTGACAAGAATAACTACCAATGTTATTATCGATCATAAAGTTACCCAGCCCTTTGCAAGCCCCAGCCACAGGATGGGAATTGGAGGTGGCGTGGAACGGGAACAGAGCGTGCAGAAGGGAAGACGCAGGATTTGCAGCATCCCAGCGTGTTCCTGGTGCACGTGGAGTGGAGCAGGGAGACACCTCCACAGGCTCCCACCTTCACAGCCCACACCAGCAGTGCCTGCCTGGATGGCAGGGCTGGCTCCAAAGGGCGAGTGGGCTGCGAGTCCCCAGACCTGGTGATGGGCTGGGCCGGGAGGATGCGTGAGCTGACACATATTAAAACGCAGCAGGAATTAGGGAAAGGCCAAAAGGAGCCTTGACAAAGCTTAAAATTGAATATGAAATGAAGTAAAGGCACAAAGTAAAGACATGAAAAAAGTCCCTGGTCTAATCCCAAGGAAAGGGGAGGCTTTGGGTTTCAGGTGTTCCAGAAGCTGTGTGTGATCGTAGGTTGTGCATCAGGCATTGCAGTGAGCACCAGATAAATGGGACATTTCCTAATTCCAACCCACACCCCATCACACATGGATGCGAACCAGGGACGGGCCACTTTGGGATGAATCAGGGAGAATCACATTGGCCAGTCCATGCAGGCCAGGGGGTGCCTGCACCCTCGGTGCTCTGCCTGCAAAGGGGGTGACCCCAGCCCCCGGGGTCTGGCCCCTGCACAGGGCAGGAGACAAGATCCAGAGGGATGTGACAGGGACGGGGTGTTGTCCTTTGGCATCCAGAGTGAAACCGCTGCAAACAGCTTAATCACTGTGTAATTATGCCGAGCGTTGGTCGCTCACTGAGGGACTTCTGCAGGATCTGTGGAAAAGCTTTCCTTTTTTTTTTTGTAATGGGAACCAAGTAACTGGAAATTCTCAGGGTAAAAAATATTTCTGGCCTTGGTTAGGAAAATCAGGTTTGGCTGCGGAGAAGCCAGGCATGTTCACCATCTTCTGTCCTGACAGCTTTTGTTTGGGGTTTTTCATTTGTGAAAGGAAAGGGTTTGGCAGGGAGGGGAGAATCTGATGGCAATGCAGGGGAAAGGAGAAAAATAAGATTTCTTCACAAAATTTCAGTGGAAAACAACCAGAGAATTTTTAAAAAAATTTTTTATTTTAATCTGCCTGCTTTGAGCCTCCCTGCTGGAGGGACTGCCAGGGCCCCACACCTGACCCGGGGTACGCTGGAGCCCCGTCCGTGGGGCAGAGGGGCTGCCGTGTGCTCCCAGCCCTCCCTCCCCTCGGGGCCGGGGCCGTCAGCAGCGGCTGCCAGCGCTAACCCAGATTCCAGGGGCGTCTTGCTGCCGCGGCTGCTAAATTGGCAGCATGTAAGAGACGTGTCACCTGGGTGACAGGGTGCCTCTGACTGCGGGAGTGTTTGAATACACTGCGCTGTGTGCTAAATACTCCCATCATTACGGCTGAGCTGCAGAGACCGGCAGGGAAAGTTCCCTGGGTGTTTGGAGGAGGATGGAGGCTGGGTTTGGAGTGCCAGACATCCCTGCCCGGTCACAGTGACCAAAGCCCTCCTGTCCCCATCCCCAAACCCTCCTGGATGTGGAAGCAGTGAGCTGACAGCGCCTGGATGGAGTTTCAGCATCTCCCCAGGAGCGTGTCCTTGCCCTCTTGACCACCTCCTAAACTCCTGGCGGCTGGTGGGAGTTCTCTTCTGCTGAGGGCAAAGGAGGGAGCAATTAATCGCCCCTTTTGTTTAGAAATAGCTGAGAAACCACAGAGCGAGGCTGGAGTCAGAGCCGGGCCGTGCGGTCGGAGGGGCTCCCCGGGGGAAGGCAGATGCCAGGCGGGAGGAGCCGAGTGTCTCTGCCGCAGATGGGGAGGGGAGCGGGGAAGCCGAGGAGACAACCGGAGACAACCACGAGGGTAACCTGACCCCGGGGACGGCGCTTGGTGCGGGAGGCTGGGCTGGGGATGGACAAGCTGCTTCCCCCACCTGAGCCCCTCACCCCGGGAGAGGGTGCTGGGACACAGAACCGTGTGCTGGGTGGGGGCCCTGTCCCCACCGCGGGGTGACGAGCCAGGTCCGTGTCACTGAGCCCGACCGAGGCTCAGCGACGGCAGCACCGTGGGGGCTTTGCAGTCGGGTGGGCATCATGAACGTACAGCACTTGTGGGGCCCTCTGTGCACACCTCCAGCAGGGACCTGGAGGCTTCCTGCGGGGCGTGTGACACCAGCGGTGGCTGCACCAGCCCCATCCGGCCTCTTCTTCAGAGAAACAGCAACCACCACTCCCTGCCCCTGGCCTCGCACGCTGACACTCTTCCAGGCCACTTGCAGGGGCTCTTCCCCATCCTCCCTGCCCGAGGGTAGGTGTTCATCACGCTTGTGAAGGCCTCCCTGCAGTGGATCCATCCCCGCTCCCTCCTCTCCCCGGGGCAGACGTGGGGCCAGCCCTCGGCCGTGCCCCAGCCCCAGGGAACAGGTCAGAGCTGTCACACGAGTGAGCCACGCTGCAGGACAGCAGAGCTGCAGGGGGACAGGGGACACGGCTGTGGCATCCCAGGTGACCAGGAGCCCCAGGCTGCAGCAGCACCTCACAAGAGGTCACCTCTGCTCCCGGCAGCCACATGGCCAGGCTCACCACAGAGGGACCAGAGGCCACGTCCCTGTAAGCACAGGTGGCTCCAGCCACGCTGTGCTGGGCACTGGTGAGGCCACACCTCCAACCCTGGGGTCAGTTTAGAGCCTCTCATGACAAGAAGGACATGGAGGGGCTGGAGGTGTCCAGGAAAGCGAATGGAGCTGGGAAGGGGCTGGAGCAGCAGGAGCAGGTGAGGGAGCTGGGAAAGGGGCTCAGCCTGGAGCAAAGGAGGCTCAGGGGGCCCTTCTGGCTCTGCACAAGTCCCTGACAGGAGGGGGCAGCCAGGGGGAGTTGGGATCTGCTCCCAGATTAAAAGAGACAGGACAAGAGGAAACGTCTTCAGCTTGTGTCAGGGCAGGTTCAGGTTGGATATTATGGAAGTTTCTTCATTGAAAGAGTGGTCAAGCACTGGCACAGGCGGTGGCAGAGTCACTGTCTCTGGAAGTGTTCAAAACACAAGTAGTGTTCAAAAAACCCAGCCAAAAGGCACTGGGTGATGTGGTTTAGTGGGTGTAGAAGGATTTGGGTGAAGGTTGGACTTGACCTTGGAGGTCTTTCCCAACCTTAATGATTCTGTGATTCTTCTGGATCTGACAAACATCAGCCAGGTAGGTCCTGGATCTGCTTCCTCTGCAGCCGAGCTCCAGCCTCTCCCAGCCCTGCTACAGGCTGCAGCTGGAGGGGAGAGAGAGAGACCCAGAGGCTCAGGGATGTGTATTCTGCTCATTGCTCACAAATACTAATGGCCCAGAGTTATTAATATTGCCACTGTAGTCATATCTGGGTAATTACTGCCATTAACCACCAGCAGAACTATTGAGTTCCCCTAATCAGTGCATTATAATAATTGGGACCAAGTGTTTTATAGATCCAGACGTTAATTCCTTCCTAGCACCTCTCCCTCCCCTGGAGCTGCTCCTCCCTGCTCAGCTCCAGCATCTCCCAGCCTAAGGCTGCTCCCTGTGTCCAGCTGCCGGGGCATCCTGTGGTCATCCCAGGATGACCCATGCCTGGGGATGACCCCATGCTCCATCCAACGGGGAATCATGGCTGTAGGAATTTCGGGTGTCCGTGTGCTCCCTGCTCAGGGTGTCCAGGCTGTGGAGGTGGAGGTGGAGGTGGGTCTCCAGGCAGGGCTTGCAGGAGAGGAGCTGGGTCCGTGCCCTGCACGTGTGGCCCAGCAGCACCTCCCCAGTGCCGGGAGGCAGCAGGATGGACGGAGCTGTTCCGTACTGCTGGGACAGAAATCTGGTGTGGGGGACTCAGCGCACAGTCTGCTGTTTACACCCAGCTCCTCTCGCTCTGGAAAGCTCTTCCTACTGCAGCCATCTGGGCCTTGGAGCCCGAAGCCGCCTTGGCCCGGAGCTGGTGGCTGTTCAGGGCTGATTCAATGGGTTGAGTCAGAGGAGCATCTTCTCCTCCAGCTCCGGATGTGCCGAGCGGAGCAGGGAGCTGCCCCCGCATCCCGCTGCGTCACCAGGGACCCCGCTCAGCCACGACCAGCTCCTTCCCTGCTCTGCTCTCCCTGAGCACCAGCGAGCCCTCAGCCTCCCCAGGTGGCGCCTGGGGCAGGCAGAGCCAGGCTGGCTCCAAGATCAGCCACATCCTGGGGACAAAGTCAGTGCCACACTGAGCCCAGGCAGGGACGGCTGCAGGTGGGGGGCAGAGCAGGTCTGCAGCCCCCCAGGACATTTTTGCCCCTGTCTACAGCAGGGGGGGCAGCAGATCTGTGACTCCTTCGTGACAGGGAAAGCACAAGCACGTGTCATTTAGAGCTGGCCTGAAAACACAAATCCCTGGAAATTCTAATAAATAAAAAAAAGTGAGGGAGTTCTTGGGGCTGGAGTCACACCAAAGGTTTGGCTGTGCCCAGGCCAATGCTTTTGCTTCCAACCACAGCCATTTCACAGAAATTTTTTTTCATGTTTCGCAAAATAAAATTAAGGGAAACTTTGAAACAAAGTCATTTGAAAGAGAAAAAAAAATCAAAACATTTCACTCTGAAAAAGCTGAAATTAAATGTTTTGATCTTTTGGGGTTTTTCTCCCTCCAAACAAACCATTCAGCAGAATTGACATATTCATCCAGAACCCCTCGGTGTTGTCAAATCTGAATTTTTGGTTTTTTGGTTTTTTTAAATAAAGCCCTCTCAGCCCTAGCCAGCCTAGAGTTCCTTGCAGGCAGAGATGTGTGCTGTCCTCAGTGGGAGCTCCCTGGTGGTTTTGGGGGGAGCCTCCTGGGTGCCTGTGAGTCCTGGGGGGAGAAGTTCCTCCCTACAGAGCAGAGAGCCACGCTGGAGAACAGCCCTCACCCTCCTACCCCGCTCGCAAAGGGACCCGATGGCCGAGGGACGGCGCTGCCAAAGGGAGGACGCGGCCCCGTCACCCTGGGAAGGATGAGCCAGGTGGGAGTCGCTCCCCCGGGACCCTGCAGGTGAGAGAACAGAGCAATGCAATCAATAGTGCTAATTGCAAAGGCAATGTCTAGCAGAAATAAGATGGTTATTCTGCATCACTGGGCACTCTTACAATCAAATTGTCCACAGACAATTAGCTGAGCAGGAGAAATAGGAATTAGATTTCTAATTGTTCTGCTGGTGAAAGGCATTTCGGAGCACTCGGAGGGCTGGAGGAGGGAGAGGTTTGCGTCTCTGCCGGGCTGCAGGAGCTGCCATCCCTGCTGTCATTCCCAGAGGGATAACCGAGCCAGGGAATGGGGACTGCAGCTGGGAAGTACAGACGGCTTCTTGGGAGGCTTTGGCCAACGCGTGTATTTCACGGCTGGGTTATTTATTTCTTTCATTCAGCCGCCTGCACGGCTGAGCAGGCAGAGCTCCGTGCTGCTCTCCAGGCGCTGGCACCGCGCTCCCGCAGACCCCTGGGCATCCCCCGGCTTCGTCCCGGCCTGAGGACACCTCCCACCCATCACCCCCGCTCCCGAGGGACCACCTGCATCCCCGCCACGTTCCCAACAGCACCGTCCCCGCGTGACAAGGCAGCGGGGCAGGATCCAACCCCCTGTCCCCGAATCCCCATCCCGTGACTCCTCGGCAGCCCACGTCCTGCTGGATGGCACATTGAGAAAGGCGGGGGAGGAAGCACTGGGATTTTTCTGATTGTTATTAATGTTGCTGTTGACTCATGCTGGTGGGTGTCTACAGCTCGAGGGAGTCTCCTGATGCTGCAGCTCCTGGGGCTGCATCGTGAGGACAATGGGAAGTCCTCCCGCCTCTGCTGCCTGGGCTGACGGGGAGCATCCACAGCATCCCTGGTGCCTATGGGGTCTGGCTGGCTTGGAGGGGCCACAGGGGTCCTTACACCCACCCAGGGTGGTGGTTGCCCTTCAGTTGCTTTCTCACCCGGGGGTGGGTCTGGTGTGGCTGCAGCGTCCCCGGAGGGCCAGGACCCTCCCTGGGTGTGACACTGCCTCAGTGCTGATGGCACCAGCCTGTCCTTGGGCAGCAAAAACTGGGCTGGGGAAAGACCCTTGTAGGCTTCGGTACCCACCAGTGCAGAGAGCAAGATCTGAGAGCAGTTTCCCCTTCTTCCACCTCTCAGTGTTCATCCCTCATCCCACTGCTGGCCAGCACAGAGAGGGGGGTCCCGAGCAGTGCCCAAGGGATTTGTGGAGGGGTTTTCCCTGTCTGCTTTTCCATGTCCCAACAGCCTGTTAGAGGGTGCTGTGCTCAGAGCACCCCAACCCCGCCAGGGGAGCAGGGCTGGCTGTGAGCTCAGTGCGACACCCCACAGGGACCTTCTCTCCTGACCCCACTGGTGCTTTGGGATCCACCATCCTCATGGGCACCCTCCCACAGGCAGCGGAACCAGCAGCATCCCTTTCCTTCCAGTGGCAAAGGCCGGAGCAGTGAGGGGGTTTTGTTACTGCTGTGGGGCCCCGGGAAGGACCCAGATCAGCCACCTGCAGACAGAGCCCATCCCAGCCCCTCCCCTCAGCACTGCAGAGCTGCTGGCCCAGGGGGAAGACCCACAGCAGCAAACCCCTGGCAGCCAGGATTAGTGCTCAGGGGATCTCCTGCTGCTCCTGCCCCTCTGAGCACAGCTGGCCCCTGCTGCAACCTGGAGCCGCACACTTCTATCTGAGCCACCTAACCACGGGAAAAATGGAATTAAAGTCACCTCAGAGAGCCTGTGGCTGCTGGTCAGCAAGTTCTCACTATCCATCGGTTGGGGCACTGTGGTTTTCTCCCGTTGGAGGTGGGCTGTCCTGTGTCCTCTCCAGGAGCTGCCCTGCGCAGGAGCCCTGCAGCTCAGACCCACGGACATGCTGGAGTCCCACCACGGATGGAGGGGCCACACCATGGGCAGCAGGGCCAGGGCTCGCTGCCTGCCACGGCAGAGAGGGGGACAGCCTCATCTCATCTCTCCAAAAAAGGACCAGCCCCAGGTGATGCTGCTGCTGTGGAAGTACAGCCAAATACAGCCCCACACATGTATATTCTCACGCATACACATATATAAATATATATGTGTATATATATATATATATATATATACATATATATATATAATCTCCCCTTTGCCTTTGAGTCACCAGTGTTGAAACCTTCCCTGCCAAGAGTCTTCTGAGAAATATCCTCCCCCCCGTGTTTCTCCCTCTCTCTCTGTAGCATTCGGGCTAATTTTATCTTCTGTCTTTCATCTGCCTGTGTATCTACCAGTCCTGACAAAAAAGAGATTTTCACAGATTTTGCTAGTGCTCACCAGCTCTAAAAGCTTTCATCTCCCTCCGACGATGAGTGCGTGTCATCTGCTCGCTCCAAATTACAGCAGAGGCCTTCACACTCAATCGGAGCATTTTCTGCCTAATTTCCCAGGCAGCAGGATTAAGTGTGGGCTCCAGGCTCGTCTGGCGCGATCCGCCCAGCACCCCCCGCCTCCCGGCTCCCAGGGCTGGCCCCGGGGAAGCCCGGAGCACACCTCGCGCTGCCTTCCACCATGCACACCCTTCAAAGCAGACGTGCAGCTGTGGTGTCTCCAGCAGGCAATTCCCGAGCCCGGGAGCGGCGGGGGATGGCTGAGCAGGGGGCTGCCGGTGGCACTGAGCCCGGAGCCCTGCCTGGCCAAGCGAGGCTGTCAGAGCAGCTCTGAGGCTCAGGGAGCCTCTCAGCACCAAAGCCACCCTGGCAGGGGCTGGTGCAAGTCCAGGAGGAAACCGCAGCGTTTCTGTGTGATGCCCAGGCTGGCTGCAGCAGCAGCTGAGAGAGGGGAGCAGCAGGTGAGGGTTCAGCTCCTGTCATCACCACAACCACTTCTGACAGTGGTTCCCAGGCTGCTGATGTTGTCTGTGGGTGCTCTGCAGCCAGGGTGAGGGCTGTGGTGTCCACACCAGGAAGAGCCATCACACCCTGCCCTGGGTGAGCTGTCCTTGGGGCACCCCCAAGCACGGTGAAAACGATGTTATATTTAAGCAAGGAAAAAAAGCCAGCATGAAAATCATAGAATAGAATCCTAGAACGGCCTGGTTTTGAAGGGACCTTAAAAAGCATCCTGTTCCAACCCCCTGCCTTGGGCAGGGACACCTTCCACTATCCCAGGCTGCTGCAAGCCCCATCCAACCTGGCCTTGGACACTTCCAGGGATGAAGCAGCCACAGCTTTTGTGGACAACCTATGCCAGGGCCTCACCACCCTCATAGTGAAGAATTTCTTCCTAATATCCAATCTAAGCCTTCTCTCTTTCAGTTTGACTCCATTCCCCCTTGCCCTGTCACTCCAGGCCCCTGTAAATTGTCTCTCTCCATCTTTCTTGTTGGCTCCTTCAGGCACTGGAAGGCCACAATTAGGTCATGGTAATGCCTTCTCTTCTCCAGCCTGAACAATCCCAATTCTCTCAGCTTCTCCCAATAACAGAGCTGCTCCATCCCTCTGCTCATCCTGGTGCCTCCTCTGGACTTGCTCCAGCAGCTCCAGGTCCTTCCTGTGCTGGGCCCAGGGCTGGGGCAGCTCTGCAGGTGGGGTCTCACCTGAGGGGGCAGAGGGGCTGAATCCCCCCTCCCCTGCTGCCCACGCTGGGGATCAGCCCAGGGCTCGGGGGGATTCAGCACACACGACAGGAGCAGGTCCAGCTCTCACCCAGCAGCACCCCCGAGTCCTTCTCCCAGGGCTGCTCCGTCTGCTCATCCCCCCCGGACTGATCCCAGGGCTTGGATGTCAGGTAACATGGCCAAGGAACTCCAGCCCCAGGGACAGCCCAGCCTCCTGAGCACACTGCCCACCCCAGCACCCTGCATCCCACCCCGTGGGAGAGGAGGTCTGATCCCATCCCTCTGGGAATTCAAATCTCATCCTCTCCCAGAGCACATCCATGAGGCTGCAGGGCTGCTGGGGGCACACACCTGGTGCAGAACGAGGACTCCCAGGTAAGGGGCCCCCTCCCACCAGGACTGGGTGGTGTGGGGGGAGCCAGCAGCTCCTCCCTCGGCTCCCTGACAGGCAGAGCATGAGCTGAGATGGAATGAGGAGCAGACGGCATGATTAGCTCTGCTCAAAAAGGTCAAAACACTTATCAGACATGAACGGCAAAGCTAAAAATACACTCGGCACCTCCCTGGCAATTCACTCCTGGGAAGTGACAGCCATGGCTGGTGGGGAAGGGGCTGTGGGATTTGAGCAGCGCTGCTGCACTTCTGGATGCGAGCCTGGATCAGCAAGGGGGTGTCTTCCCATTTCTGTCACCCCGCTGTGTGAGTAGGGCAGGGCAGAGTGACCCCACCAGAGGCACTGGAGATGCTCTGAGGGTGACTGGGATGGCTGGGATAAGGCAGGAGGGGGCTGATGCTGCAGGCTGAAAGTCAGACTGTGGAGGAGGTGAGGGGGAAACTACTCCAGAGATGAAACATCAGGGACAAGCAGGAGAGAGGGAAGAACAAGGAGGTGAGAAGATGCCTTGGATGATACAGGCGGGGAGCTGGAGACACGAGACATGGCCCCTTAGCAAAAAGCCAGTGTGATTGTCCCACAGCCCCTCTGCTCTGGCTCCAGGGTCCCCTCATAGCAGCCAGGCCCAGGGTGTGCAGCAGAGGACACTGTCCCTCGACACTCCTGGTGACACTCAGACATGCGCCAGGGCCGTGTCTCTGGCAGGCACCACTCAGCACACGCTCCTCAGACACTGCAGTCCCACCAACAGAATCACAGAATCATTAACATTGGAAAAGGCCTCCAAGATCATCAAGTCCAGCCTTCAACCAAACACCCCCATGCCCACTAAACCATATCACAAAGTGCCACATCTCCTTGCTTTTTGAGCACTTACAGACATGCAGAGTATCCCATCACCTCCTGGGGAAAAAGCTCCTGGAGAAGAGGTGACATTCACCACTAGGACCTCCTCACCTACCTTGACACAGGCACCAGCCTCGGGTATGTGTTTTGGTGCTTCCCATGGTGCAGCAAATCCATCACTTCACACCTCAAGAGCTTCCCTGCCTCTGCTGCGCTCAAAGCTGTGATGGGAAGGAATTTCTCAGAGGTGCTGCAATTCTCGATCCTGTGTTCTTCCTTGAGGAAGGAGTGTGTTCCCATCTCCCTGTGTCCCTGTTGTGCCTCTTTGAGCACAGCTCTTTCCACCTCAGCTCCTCCCTCAGCCCAGCACTACAGTTGGGAAGAGCTCCAGGAACAAATGTCTCCTCTGTGACCCTGGAACACCTCAGTCTCTCAGTCCCAGCAGAGAGGGAGAGCAACCTCCTGGCCTCACAGGCATAACTCAGTTGTGCCTCTTGCATTTCATATTTAAGGGTTTTTTTATGAGGCCAGGTTGGACGGGGCTTGGAGCAACCTGGGATAGTGGAAGGTGTCCCTGCCCATGGCAGGGGGGTGGAACGAGATGAGCTTTAAGATCTCTTCCAACCCAAATCCTTGTGGGATTCTGTGATTGCTGGCAGAGGCTGAGGAGAGGCAGTGTAGGCTGAGGCCAGAGGGCTGTGGGGCCAGCCTGGGCTGGCATGCTGCTCCCTGGCTGCTGTGGTCACGGGAGCCCAGCCCAAGAGCCTAGGCCATCCCTCCCCATCAATTCCCATGGTGGAGATGCTTTGGGTGGGACCAAGGGGTGGGAAACTGGTACTTTCCAACCAACATTTTTCCAGCGCAGCGTGTGGGAATGCACAGTGTGGGAAAGCAGTGGGACACTGGTGTGACACCAGGGACAGGGTCCCAGCTGGGATGTGAGCAGCTTCCCTGCGTGAACCGGGGCTGCACCAGCACAGTCCGCGGTGACAGTGAGGAGAAATGACGGTGCCAATTTGCAGCAGGGCTCCTGAACGCTGTCACTGCCAATCGCTGTCACCACGGCGCCTGGAAGGCCTCACCTGGGCCGTGGTGAAGCACCTGGGCTCGCGCCTCATTAGGAGCTGTTACCGTCATTACCGCGGCATCCGCTCCTGGCCCCGTGCTGGCCCCGCAGCAGCCGCGGCTGCCCCTGCAGGGATGCGGTGCTGGACGAGACCAGCTGAGTGCCGCGCCGTCTTGAGCCAGCCCAGGATTGCCTGGGCTGAGCAGGTGGCCAGGACTGTCCCCAAGAGCTCTTTGCCGTCCTGGGCTGCAACACGGTGAAATGGGGCCAGCTGCCCCACCCTGGCCAGTGCTTGCCCTGCTCTCCTCCACCCTGGCACCCAGTGCACCCATTCCAGCCTGGATTAACAGATCTCGTGGAGATCTACTCGGCTGCCTGCACGTTCCACTGACATGGGGCCACCTCGTGTCCCTGCGAGCCCAGCCTGGCTGCCCGGCTCCCTGCCACGGTGTCCTGCCCAGATGCAGCCCTGCAGCTGGAATGTGGGCATCACTGCTCCCTGCTCCTTCCAGTGGTGCCATCTTCTTGGATCTGTGGGTGATGCCCAGATGGGGGGCTGGGGAAAGCACTCCCCAGGGAGCAGAAGCCCGTCCCCAAGCCCCGCTGTCCCCAGGGGCTGGTTTCTGTGTCCTTGTGCCCTGAATAGATCTTGCTCCCTCTTACACCTCCCTCTCTCCCTGTGCCCTGGTTGTGCAGGGGACATGAGGACCCACTGTGTCATCCCTCTGCTTGTCTCCAGGGAGAAAAGCAGGAGGGAAGAGGTACTTACTGCTTCACCTCCGCTTTACCCTTCCTTTAGGCAAGGGCTTTTAATTTCCTTTTAGGGCGAGAGCAGCAATCACTAAATGATGTCAGATCCCTCAGAGCAAAGCTGGAGGATCCCCAGCCTCTGGCTAAGCCCTGACTGAGCGACAGCCCGGTACCTGCAGGTCAGAGACCTCCCCGGTGCTGCTGACAGCTCTGCTAAAAGCTCTTTGTTCCTCAACCCCTAAGGCCCCGCTAAGTGGCGAGCAGCACGGAGAGCATCTGCGGAGCCGTGAGCAGGGACTCCTGGTGCTGGGATGCTCTCCGGGCTGCTTTCCCTGCCGCTCGGAGCAGTGATGGGCCACAGGCAGCCCCACGGCTCACCCTGCCTGCTTGGGAGCAGTGGGTTTATGCACGAGCCCTCAGACCAGGCGGGCTGGCTCCAATCCCACGGGAGTGATGCTTTCCGTGGATGTCCATGCAGAGGGGACAGGGGATGGTGCTGTCACTGCCACAGTCCTGTCACCCCTCGCTGGCCTAGGCTCCTCTTTCCTCTCCCATCAGCTCCGTGCCCAGTGTGCCAACCAGACCTGTTGATTCCATATGGATTCGAGTGCAGTTTGCTCTCCATAATCACCAGTCTGGTGTTACCCCCATGGAAGAGCCACTGGAGAGCAGATGTGATCAGCCACTGAGCCAGGGCTCCTTTGGTGGGCGCCTGCACCTTTAAATCAGGGAGAAAAAAAATAAAATAAATCCTTCGCCTAGAGGGCAGTGGAACAATTTTGACTTTAAAAAGAGAGCGAGACAGAGAGAGCGAAGTGAGCGTTAACAACTCCTGATCCAGTCCCTGGGCATTCATTAATGTTTCATGGCGCTTTCAATTATTGCCTCCTCTGCCACTGCCGTCATCTGTCTCTTCAAATCGACGGTATAATAACCACTCAAGCAGAAATCCACTCTGCTGTCTGCCCGCCACTCCCCTCCCAGCCTCCGCAGCTCCCTCTCTCCAAGCTTTTCATCTGTGCCTCGCACAGCTCTCGCTGGAAATGCCCCTGCCCCTTCCCCGCTTGCTGCGGGCGGCCCCAGTGGGGACAGAGCTCGGGGGGCACATGGGGATGTGCAGGACCCTCCTGTTTGGGGTCAGGCTTTTATCCCCCCACACCAAGGGGGTTTGCAGCTGGTTTGGGTGCACATTTTGGGGCACAGAGTGGGACTGACTCCCCAACCACAGGCACTGAGCCCCAGAGCTTGTGTGCACCCCCCCATGACCCTAACCCTAAATGCACCCTACCCACAGCACATTCCCCCACCAGTCCCCAGGCCCGTGTTCCTGGTCAGGAGGCACAGCAGGTGTGCCAGCACTGCGTGCCCCAGACACCCACACACCCACCCACACACCCCCAACCCTCTGCACCCACCCACCCGTGAGCTCTGCCTGCTGCCCGCACAGCCCCGGGCTCAGCCCACCCACAGATGGGGCCCAAGTCCCTCCCTCCCCTGCAGAATGGCCCCGCGTTGCCACCTGAGCTCTCCCAGGACACGGGAGAGCCCCAGGGCAAATGTGGGCTCCAACAGCTCCTGAGTGTCCACCAGTTCCCGGGAGGGGCAGGGAAGGAGCAGGGCTGGAGGAGGTTGGCAGAAACTGTGAAGCAGAGTCTGTCCATGCATCTCCCTGCAAGATGTCCTGGCTCGGGCAGGGGAGGTCTCGGAGGGCAGGAGAGGGGTGGGGAGCAGCTGGAGCACCAACAGTTCACGTGCCCAGCTGGAACCACCGAGCTCAGCTCAGGCTTTGCGTGCCTGGATAGAGTCATAGAATCCCAGAATGGTTTGGGTTGGGAGGGACCTCAAAGCCCATCCAGTCCCACCCCTGCCATGGGCAGGGACACCTCCCACTATCCCAGGCTGCTCCAAGCCCCGTCCAGCCTGGCCTTGGACACTTCCAGGGATCCAGGGGCAGCCACAGCTTCTCTGGGCACCCTGTGCCAGGGCCTCCCCACCCTCACAGGGAACAATTTCTTCCTAAAATCTAATCAAAATCTCTGTCAGTTTAAAGCTGTTCCCCCTACTCTCACATCTGCCAGCATCAAGGCTGCAAACCTCACAGAAGCCCCATTAATCTTACATTTGCCTTGCCCAGTCCTTGGTCCTCACAAAGTCGGTGTCCCCGGACTCAGCACCTCAGGGTGAAGGAGCCAGAGCTGTCCACGCAGGGCAAGGATCCATGAAGGACTAAAAAGTGGGTTCCCAGCATCCACCAGCCTGTCCAGACACACCTCTGCTATCTGGGATGAGAGGAAGAGCTCACGGCTTCCACCACAGACTGAGATGGACCCAAACCACCCCATTTTGAAGTCAGTGTTCCTGCTCAGGAAGACAAAAGCTTTTTGCTCAGAGGAAGTCATGTCCTTCAATCCCACCCCTGCATTCACACCTCATGGAGGTGTTGGGACTCTGCACTTTTAAACATTTATTATTTTCTCAGAATGGAAATCGTGTTGAAATGTCAAAATTTCCAGTGGGACATTCCCTATTTAACTGTCCTCCCTGGGCTGGGATTTATTGCTGACAAATGAATCACACACATCTTGTTGCTATTGCCAGAAAGCTCTTCCTGCTCCTGGGGTCCTCCCCAGCCCCGGTGTCCAGGTGTTCTCCAAGAGGAAGAGGATGCTCAGAGATGGACCAAGGCCACCTGGGAGATCTGGTGGCAGACGGGCACACGGAGACTGAGGAGGACAGAGCAGGACTCCACACTCCTTTTGGCCATCTCGGTGGCCAGGATCTGCAGTCGGCAGAGCTGCTGTTCCTCCCAGGACAGGATGGCACAGCCGGCTCCCAGCCCCCTCGCTGGGCTCCTGCCACCTGCACTCCCAGCTGCTCCCAGCAGCTCCAGCTCTGCCTGCTGCGGGGAGCCTGGAAGCACAGAGCTCCTCCCTTCCTCCCCCTTACCCCACCGGGCCGGTTTTCCTTTTGAATCTCGCTTCTCCCTTTCCCGGAACTCTCGTGGCTGGAGCAGGGCTGGAAGGAGGCGAGCAGTGACTTGGCCCTGGGCAGTGCCTGGACTCAATGCGAGGTGCTGGGATGCTCAGGAATGCCCCAGCAGGAGTTTTACTGTCTCCTTTTTTTCCTCTGGCTCTTGCAAAGACATTTCAGAGTGCCTCGGATGGGAGCCAGATGTGCCGCAGATGTTTGTGCTTAGCAGAGCACTGCCCTGCCTCCTGTGCGCTCTGGAGGACGCGCGGGCGTTTTGGTGGCACTCGCGGTGCTGTCCCCTCCCGCACCCTGAGCGTGCCCGGAGCTCCGGGGCGCTGCACAGGTGAAGAGGCGCAGGCAGGGGCACAGTGGCACGGGCACACACCTGCACACCCTGCCCTACCTGGGCACGACCTGCTGCTGGGTGTGGCACAGGCAGCACTGGGGTGCAGGTGTGTGTGGGCACCCCCGGGGACCCTCGCTGGGTGGCTGCAGGCCACGGCTCCAGGCTTGGGCAGGTCCTGCATGGGCTGCAGGAGCTGCCACGCTGAGCTGAGGCCCAGCTCTGATGGAGCCTTGGCCTCCTCCAACCTGTCACCCTGCACAGGGTGGGGTGGCACGAGCTGCGGGCACGGGACTGGCCACACGTCCTTTTAGAGTTGTGGAATCATGGAAAGGTTTGAGTTGGAAGAGACCTTACAGCCCACCCAGTGCCACCCCCTGCCATGGGCAAGGACACCTCCCACTATCCCAGGGTGCTCCAAGCCCCGTCCAGCCTGGCCTTGGACACTTCCAGGGATCCAGGGGCAGCCACAGCTTCTCTGGGCACCCTGTGCCAGGGCCTCCCCTCCCTCACAGGGAACAATTCCTTCCCCATATCCCATCTCTCCCTGCCCTCTGGCAGTGGGAAGCCCTTCCCTGTGTCCTGTCCCTCCATCCCTTGTCCCCAGTCCCTCTCCAGCTCTCCTGGAGCCCCTTTAGGCCCTGGAAAGGGCTCTGAGCTCTCCCTGGAGCCTTCTCCTCTCCAGGTGAGCACCCCCAGCTCTCCCAGCCTGGCTCCAGAGCAGAGGAGCTCCAGCCCTCAGATCAACTCAATGGCCTCCTCTGGACACATTCCAACAGGTCCATGTCTTTTGGCACAGTCCTTCACCCAGCAAGTGCTGCCAAGCACCATCCCCGCAGAGCCAGGTGGGAGCTGTGCCTCCCTCTCCCCTGTGGGGCCCAGGAGCTGAGCTCACTTCTTTCTCCACATGCTCCCACCATGAATGTGATCCCTCAGAACCAGAGCGGGCCCAAATCCCCTGTCAGTGACCCCCCTCCAACGTCTGGCCCATTCCATGGAGCAATTAGCCACACACACTGCCCCATCACTCACCTGCCTCTGAGCAGCACCCAGCCTGCCCTCCCTCCCCACACACGTGCACGCAAGATGTTCATCGCCCCAATATGTCCCATCTGGGAGGGGGTCCCAGGGAATGCAGCCTGCCCAGGATCACCCCCTAGCCCAGTCCCAGCACTTCCAGCACTCACTGGGATGGGGTGTCCAGCCCTGGCCATCCCCCCAGGGTGCTGTTGGTTGAAGAGGGACACGAACAGGGGGCAGTGGTCCCAGCACACTGGGGTCTGTGAGTGGGAGGTGCCAGGGGCTGTGTCCTGGCTGGCCCCACGGTGTCACATGAGCGAGGGCGCAGTGCCTCGGGGCCAGCTCAGCCGCACTCAGCATCCAGACCCAGGACCAGTGTCCTTGTCCGGGCTCCAGCTTCCCTTCCCACCGCTGGTCTCGTGCTGCTGTTCCCAGTGCATTGTGCAGCACAGACCTCAGCGAGGCCGGATGAGCTTTGCGAGCAGGCGGTGGGGACGGGGCACAGCGGCGTGGGGGGAACCCAGCACACACGGCAACGCCAAACCTCAGAAACACGGAGCAGAGCGCCCGATCCGGTTCCTTGGGAGTGAGCTCCCATCCAGGGAGCTGCTGCTGCCCAGGGCAGGTGGGAGGCCCAGGCTGAGCATCCCAGCACGGGGCTGTGTGTGTGGGGGGCTGGCACTGCCTCTCCCCCACCGCCCCCTCCTCTGCTGCTCCCCCTGCTCGCGTTCCCCCTCTTTCTCCTAATCCCCACAAATGCTAAGATATTTAAATGTGGTATTTTCAAATCTAATCAGCGTTCCAAAGCTGTGCTGCCGCCACTCAAATTTAATTTGATCCATTTACCAACTTTGTGGTGCATCTAATCAAAGAGAGGGAACAATTAGGTTAATGTCAGGGGTCACCTCGCAGCCTCCTGCGCCGCGCAGCCAGGGGAGACATCACAGAGAGGCCACCCCTGGGGGACAAAAGCAGGGGCCGGGGGTCTCTGGAGCCTGGGATGGAGGTGGCTGCAGGCATGGAGGGTGTCCTGGGTCATGTGCATCCCAGTGTGGCTCGGGGGAGGCAGCCTGGCCAGGGAGGGTGGGATGATGGGCTGTGCTTCTCTTCAGAGTGAGCAGGACATGGACAACCAGCTCTTGTCCTCTGTGTCCCCATGGCTGTCCTGTGATGTGCCTGGCCAAGGACTGCTACTGCTCCTCTGACAGCTCAGTGCACAATGATCCCGATAATCCGAGTTTAGATCCTCTCCCACCATCCACATGCGGGCTCTGGACAGGGCTGCGAGAGGTGCAGGTGGCAAAAACTCAGCCTAACTCTTTTCAACCTTAACCAAAGCTGCACATCATGCACGGGGTGAGACCCCTCCAGAGCAGACAGCGTTGGCCAGCTGCTGTTGGGCAAACCAGACTGAGTGAGAGGGACCTGCCAGTGCGGGCAGGGCAGACAAGCCCAGGATCGTGGGATCAGTCATGAATTCAGCGCTGGAGATCAGGGAGGGCCTGGAGATCACCAGGGCAGAGCGAGGAGCCCCTGTGGCCTGGGGACCTTTCTCCTGAATTACTGGGAGCCATGGCTCTAAAAACGAACCTCTCCACCAAAAAGTTACAGAATCCCAGACTGGTTTGGGTTGGAAGGGATGTTAAAGATCATCTATTTCCAACCCCCCTGCCATGGGCAAAGCACCTTCCCCTAAAAGATGGAAGAACCATGGTGTGTTTGATCTTACTCTGTGCTCTTCGCTCTTGTCAGGAAGTGAAGGAGATGACGATGAGGAGAAAGTGTCTTTGGTGCCACATTCTGTAGCCCCAACACGAGCAGAGCAAGGATCCCTCCCTCCTCCTCCTCCTCCTCACCACTGAGCACGCACAGTGCCTTGCCTTGCTCCTGGAGCCTCAGCCCATCCCTCATCCATGGAGATCTCCCACTGTGTGTTTGCTGGGCTCGGCTTCAGTCCCCCCGTGGTGCCCAAGCCCTGCGCTTGCTGCAGGGTCTCTGTGGGGTGGAGGTGAGGGGCCAGGGTGGGACCATGATGGGGACAGAGTCAGGCCAGCAGCACCAGCAGCTGCAGCACTCGGGGAGGGACAGAAAGGGGCAGGGAAGGAATAACAATCTGTGGGCAGATTACTTGGTTCTGGTTTTAGTATCTTTGAATGACTGAAGGAAGAGTCTGCAGCTGCTCCTGAGGGGCAGCAGGGGGGCAGCTCCCCTCTCTGCTCCCTGGGACAGGGACAGGAGCCAGGGAACGGCTGGAGCTGTGCCAGGGCAGGGTCAGGCTGGAGAGCAGGAAAAGGTTCTTCCCCCAGAGGGGGCTGGGCACTGACCAGGCTCCCCAGGGAATGGGCACGGCCCCGAGGCTGCCGGAGCTCCAGGAGCCTTTGGACAACGCTGCCAGGGATGCACAGGGTGGGGTTGTTGGGGGGTCTGGGCAGGGCCAGGGGCTGCACTGGATGATCCCTGGGGGTCCCTTCCAGCTCAGGATGTTCTGTGATTCTGTGGTTCTAAGTGAAGGACAGGCAGGTGTGGTGAGAGATGGCACTGCTGGCCCCTCATCCCTGCCACAGACCTGAGCCCAGAGGGACCCACAGTGGAGTGGGAGCAGCTCAAGTGACACCAGGTGGGTTTGGGGCACTCTTGGGGTGCAGGGGTCCATCCCAAGGTTGGGTACCCACAGCCCTCACCAACACCAGCACCTCCCGACACCCAGCAGAAGTGCTTTGCCCTCTTGCTGCAGTGTTGGTGAAGCCCCTGGTCTGAGCTGGGGTGGAGGTCTGGGACCATCAGGTATTTTACTTGAAATGGACTGAATTGGGAAAATAAGCTCGTTTCCTGTGAAATTCCTGAGCCAAACTTTAACTGCTGTAGCAGAAAAGCCTCAATCCCTCAAAACCACAAGAGGAAAAAAAAGAGAGCAAATACAGGAACAGAGGCTGGGAAAAGCTGGGGCAGAAAACAAACCAAATCTACAGAAAATGGAAATAAAACCCACACAACTTTGTTTGCTACAAGACAATTTTTTCAGGATTTTCATTTTCCCCAGAAGAAATCCTCTGTCACTCCATGAGCAGCCCCAGCACCTTGACTTGTTCATTCCTAGCACCCCGTTCCCCAGGCCACAGCCACAGAATTCCCATTCCAGTGCTCCCTGCCAAGGAGAGACCCTGCAGATGGGCTCACAGCAGCTGTCCGGGCATCACCCTGTGACCTGGGGCTGGCAGGGTGCTGAGAGGGACAGTAAAATTCAGGGGAGAGCCCTGTGATCCAACCCCAAGCGGATCTGTCATCTCTGGGCAGGGGAGGGGACACAGGCAGCGTGCTGAGTCCGAGAGGCAGGGAGCAGGTCCAGCACTGAGGTCAGAGGTGGACACACACACGTGGCTGTGCTCCAGGTGTGGCTTGTGTGCTCCCAGTGCCTGCTGGGGGTGGAACACTCCCGGACTGATGCTCCTTCAGGAGGGATATTAGGGAAAATTTCTTCCCTGAAAGGGTGGTCAGGCATTGGCACAGGCTGCGCAGGGCCTGTGGAGTCAACATCCCTGGAAGAGTTAAAAAATGAGCAGATGTGGCACTGCATGCTGTGGTTCGGTGACATGGTGGGATTTGGTTGCAGGTTGCACTTGATGACCTCGTGGTTTTTCCAAACTTAATGATCCTATGGGAGCAGGACCACTGGGATGGAGAGCAGGAGTCGGAATGGAGGCTCAGGGCTGTAGCACCATCCCCCATGCCTTTCCAACCCCTTCAGATGCCAAGGACACACATGGATACCTCCAGGCCTGAAGCACCCACATGTAGCCCTCCCTGCTCCATCCCACATTCCCTAAAATCTCCTTTTCCGTGGTTGTTACGGCCCTTTCCTGCCCATTCCCCTGGGTGCTTCCCAACAGCAGTGGGATCCCCAGGACTGGGGGGAGGTCCCACATTCCCAGGACGTCCCTGTGGCACCTCGGTGAGCCATGTCCCAGCCTGTGGTGGCATTTTGCTCCCCACACGGGCTGTAGGGATGTCTCTGCACTGGGATTTCAATACAAGTGCTTTGCAATCTGTAGCAGAGAGGGGTACTTGGCACAGCTGCCCTGCCCAGACTGCTCAGGGACTCCTGGCACAGCTGGGGTTCCCAGCTCAGACCAAGTGAGGAGGTTCGGCTCGTGTTCCCTGAGTGCTCCCCTGGGGGAGGTTGTGCCCAGCTCCACGAAGTGCTGCCTCTGCCCAGCTCGTGGGTGCCCAGCAGTGTTTGGTGCCTCACCCCACACCCGGGGGCTGTGCCAGGGAGAGGGGTGCAAGGAGAAGAAGGGATGCCCCGGGAAAATGGGAGATTAGAGGCAAGCCTTTCACACTGATTCCTGCCCTGGGCAGGAGGGTGGGGAAGCCGCTGTGGCAGGCAGGTGCCCAGAGGCTCTGCCAGGACCTCAGTGCTCCCCACTCTCACACTGGGGCTGGCCCTGGTGGGAGCAGGGAAATGCCACTCTGCTCCCTCTGCCACGCCTTCCTCGGGCTTTGTGCCCAGCGAAGTGGCACTTACCAGCCCCAGCCCAGCCCAGCGCCCACCCTGAGCCCCCTCCATCCCCAGGGGGCTGTGGCAGGGATTTTGGATGTTGTGTGGATCAGCTCACCTTCTCCAGAGAGACTTTCCCGCCCAGAGCAGCATCACGGCTCCACACAGCCCCAAGCTCAGTGCACCCAGAGCCTCACCCCATTTCATTCCTTATCCCATTTCATTCCTTATCCCATTTCATTCCTTATCCCATTTTCCTGCACTGCAGCATGTGCAGGGCACAGCAGCACTGAGCTGCCCATTCCTTAAGGACCACAGTGGAGCTGGAGTCTCTTTAGCTCAGGGAATGGGGAAACATGAAGTGTAACAACCTCCTGGAACCACCTGGAATTTAGATCAGGCTCTTCCTACATCCTTGTAGCCTCCTTTCATCTCCTCCACTACCTGTTGGCTCCCTCCAGAGCCTGTGTCTGATCCAAGACTCCAGTCTCCCTCCTCTCCCCATGTCCCCTTCCCCACCGTGAGGGTGCCTTTCCCATACAAACACAAATCACACCCCTGCAGCCCACGGGTGCTCTGCAGGTTTGTCCAGGGAGCATTTTCTGGATGGGAATAAGCCCAGCCAAGGGGCTGGAGAGCCCAAACTGTCTGAGGGTTGGAGAGATTTTCAGGGGTAGGAAGTCACTGGGGTGCATCCCTGATGGGATATCCCACGGAGCCGGGGAGCTGGGAGAAGATAACATGCACTGGCAGCACGAGGACCCTCTGTACTTGTGTCTGAATTCTCTTCTCATCATCTCCCATCCCCTCTCCCTGTTGCTTTTTCCACGTGTCCCTCTCAATCATCCCATTCCCTCTTCATCATCCCTTTTCCTTTCCATCCTCCAATTTCCTCTCCATCATCCCCTTCCCTCTCCATCATTCCCTTCCCTCTCCATCATCCCTTTCCCTGTTCATCACAGCATTCCCTCTCCATCATCCCTTTCCCTTTCCATCATCCTATTTCCTTTCCATCCTCTCCTTCCCTCTCCATCATCCAATTTCCTCTCTATCATTCCATTACTTCTTCATCACCCCCTTCCCTGTCCATCATCTCCTTCCCTTTCCATCATCCCTTTCCTTTTCTATCATCCAATTTCCTCTCCATCATCCCATTCCCTCTTCATCATTCCATTTCCTCTTCATCATCCCCTTGCGTCTCCATCATGCCATTTCCTCTTTATCATCCCGTTCCCTCTCCATCACTCCTTACTCTCCATCAGCTCTTTCCCTATTCATCATTTCCCTCTCCATCATCCCATTCCCTCTCCATCATTTCCTTCCTTTTCCATCATCCGTTTCCATCTCCACCATCACTTCCCCCATCCATCACCCCATTCCCTCTGTACCATCCCACTCCCTCTCCATCACCCTTTCCCACTCCATCATCCCTCACTCCCTCTCATCCCCCTGGGTGCCTGCCTGGGCGCACACCCCTCTCCCACCCCAGCTCCTCCTCGGCGGGAGGAAGGCTGGGAGGGGCCTGGAGAGTGCGGGGAGCCGGGACACGGGAACGGCGGGAGCGGCATCAGAGAGCCGACGCCGGGGAGGCGAGGAACAGAGCAGGAGTTTCAAAGGCTGCCCCCCTGTTTGCTTGCAAGGAGTTAACTCTGTGATCTGTTGCGTGAGTTCTGATGAGAAGCTGGTTGACATGCAGAGCTGGAATAATGAAACGTAATACACATTAATAGGACCTCCCTCTGCGTGATTGCTTCTGCTCCACTGGCCCCATTGAAGATTTCACTTTTCTTTTAACAGTCAGAATAACAGAATGTGACATTAAGTCTTTTACATGCAGCAATTTATTTTAAAATATTGGGGCACTCAAAACAGTATCCAGAATGTTAAATAAGATATGCATGAGATGGAAATCAGAGCAGCACCGCAGTGAGGAGACAGGAGTCAGGCAGAGCCTTTCGCAGGCAAAGGCAGCTCTACTTTTTTTCTTAATTGCTGTTTAAGGCACAAATAAATGGCCAAGTTGGAGAGAGCTCTGCGGTACAGACCACCTGATCCTCTTAGCTCACAGGTCCACGTGGGGAATCCGTAGCCAGTGTGGATCCCACCTTGCACCTATCCCAAGGTCAGGTGGGTGACACAAGCAGCCCTGTGTCATCCCAGGCCAGTGACACCGCGCCAAACCTGCCAGAGGTCAAGAAGCGCTCGGACAACGCTCTCATGTACGTGGTGGGATCAGAGAATCAGAGAATCGTGGAATCCCAGAATGGCCTGGGTGGGAAGGGACCTTAAAGCCCACCCCGGCCCACCCCCTGCCATGGGCAGGGACCCCTCCCCCTATCCCGGGCTGCTCCAAGCCCCGTCCAGCCGGGCCTTGGACACTTCCAGGGATCCAGGGGCAGCCACAGCTGCTCTGGGCACCCTGTGCCAGGGCCTCCCCCCCCTCCCAGGGAACAATTCCTTCCCAATCTCCCATCTATCCCTGCCCTCTGGCAGTGGGAAGCCATTCCCCCTTGTCCTGTCACTCCAGACCCTTGTCCCAAGTCTCTCCCCATGTTTCTTGTAGGTCCTTCAGGTACTGGGAGGCTGCAATTATGTCACCCTGGAGCCTTCTCTTCTCCAAGCTGAACAATTGCAACTCTCCCAGCCTTTCCTCCCAGCAGAGCTGCTCCATCCCTCTGATCATCCTGGTGTCTCCTCTGGACTCTCTCCAGCAGCTCCAGGTCCTCCCTGTGCTGAGCCCAAGGCTGGGGCAGCTCTGCAGGTGGGGTCTCACCTGAGGGGGCAGAGGGGCAGAATCCCCCCTCCCCTGCTGCCCACGCTGGGGATCAGCCCAGGATACAATTGGATTTCTGGGTCCCTGAGCACATGGCCAGAGCATGTCCAGCTTATCCTCCAGCACCCCCGAGTCCTTCTCCCCAGCGCTGCTCCATCTGCTCATCCCCCTGAATCCTTGGGGTGATTCTTGGGGTTGTGCTGTGCAAGGCCAGGAGCTGGACTTCAAAGATCCCTGTGCACCCCTTCCAACTCAGGAGATTCTGTAATTCTGTGATCCTGCGGGCTGATGAGGCGCCCTGTGAGGGGGCAGGTTCAGCAGGCACATCCCTGCTCCAGCACTCAGCAAGCCCCTGGAGGGCCCAGCACTGCCAGGAGCCAGCATTCCAGTTGTGCTTGCCATGAGACAGGATGGATCCCTCCTGAATTGCAGAACAGTTTTCTTGTTGCAGAAAGCCTTTTGCTTCCCCTTGGGAACGCAGTGGCTGCTGGAGGAGCACATCAAAGCTCATCCCAGAGGGAGGACAGCAAGATTCCAGGTGGGACAGCTCCAGCCGTGTGCCAGAGCTCTCCCGGTTTTAGCGCCACACTGATCCAGCCCCCAAGGATGAAGCTGGCCCAGCCATACCACTGGAGCAGGGTGAGGTGCCTAAAGCAGGAACCTGTGGGATCTGCAGGGTTTGGAGCCTCCCTGCTCTGCACTGCTCGGTCCCATCCCAGGAGCTCTCACAGGGCTGTCCCACACCTCTGCTTTGACCCCCTGGTTGGAATGAGGATGGGATATGCCCTGAGACTTGTGGGGAAGGGATTCCCATGAGACATGACATGAGATGTGTGGCTAAGGGACTTCTGTGGCCGTGGAGCCCAGGGATGACCCTTTTCACTGCAATCAGACAGGTGGAAGAGGGACTGAAATTAAGGTGTCTCAGTTCTGTTCTGCCCTTGCACAAGACCCACAGCCTTTATAATCTGTCTTTGTAACTCTCAATAGCCCTCATTTACATATAAAGTGGCTGCCCCCCACCATTTATGACAGCAGTAACAGAATGTTTGACTACAATCTCGCCTCTGCTTCTCCCAAAAGTATAAATTGGCATTTGAAATCCTCCATGGCAGAGGATGAGATCAAAACCACCTTACAGACAAGTGCATGGGCTTGCACCTCCCTCCTCCTCAAGGCAGGGACAACTCTTTGGTGAGATTTGTGCCTCTGGCTGTGCCAGAGAATCCCTAGGAACACGTACAAAGCGCTGAACATTTCTATTCTGCAGATCTAGTGACTTTATCAACAGCTATCTAAATTAACCTATAGTCTGTTGCTCCAATAAATACATTATTTGTGAATCTGTTGTGACTTAAGACTGTTGAATTAGTAAAGCCCAGTATGGGTGAATCTGTGGCCGTGAATGAGACCAGACTCACCCTGTGACCCACACTGTTGGTGCAGCTGGGAACACGGCCAGACTTACCGTGCTGGATGGGTTCTAACCCGAAATGGAGCCCAGCCACACCCAGCCCCTCTCACCTCTCAGTTTCACCTGGCAAGGGGGGTTATTTTCTGGCAAATTTCTATCCTCTTAATGCAACGCCTCTTCAAGTGGTTTCTCCTGCTTCTCCATGCAGGGGAAACTTCCCCTGCCTGGTGCTGCCTTCAAGCATCCCGTCACAGGTGCCTGTCACTGATTCCCCCCCACGTGTGATGTCACCCCGACAGGCAGGACTGGGGGCGGGGGCTGGGGATTCACCCCAGCCATGCCCTGGCTCTCAGCTGCCCTTGCTGCACCTCCCAGCAGTTCCCAGCTGGGCAGGGGCCGTGCTGGGCTGAGGATTCAGTGCTGCCCATTTATTTGCCCCACAGCAGCTGCTGGAGCATCTCCAGATCACAGAGGCAGGAGAGTGGGGACAGCAGCTGCCAGCATCGCCCCCAGCAGCACCAGTTCCCTGAGGCCATGGGAAGGCAGAGCTCACATGGGCTGGCTCATCCTTTAAAGGACATGTCCTTCGAAGGCCCCGTTGGCTTCTCAACCTTTCTGCCACATTTTCTCTGAGAGTTGTGAGCGTCACAAAAAATATTCACCAGCAGCTGAGGCCAGGGAGGGCTGGGGTGTGGGGGGAAGGCTGCAGACCCCTCCTCCTCATTGCCCCTGGCCCAGCCACCCCGAGCTGGGGCAGGGACACCCCTGGTTCTGTCACAACCACTGCCCACCCTCACCTCCCCCGAGCAGGACAGGTTTGCCTCAGGCAGCCAAGGGCAGAGTCAGCAGCCCCTGTCCTGTCCATGGACTCACCAAATCAGCTCAGGGCAGCACAACTGGTGGGACAGAAATCCCCGGAACGGGATGGGGTGATTGCATCCATCAACATGAAGGCAGGGGGAGTGCAGGGCCTGGGAGATGTCAGCTCTGGGAAGAGGAGGCATGTGCTGATCAGACCTTCTGAGAGGCAGGACCAACACTCCCAGCAAGGTGGGATATCCATCAGAGCCTCTGAGGGACTCAGTGCTCTCAGCAAGACGCCCAGGGGCCACGATATTGCCTGGATCTGGCTGCTCCTCCTCCCCTTGAGATGGTCCACACTCACCCATCACACCACAGTGCCAGGAGCGGGGGCTGTGAGGCTGCTCATGGTGGGGTCAGTGTGCCCCGGGAGCTGGGGGGACTCCTTCACCCTCCCAGGTGGGGATGGGACCGTGTCAGGAGGCCTGAGGCTGGAGGCTCCCCTCCCACTGGGGTGGTGGGTGATGAGTGCCATTGCAGGGGAAGAACTGGGTTCCTGCAGGTCCCAGTGCTGTGGGAAAGGCTCCAGGCAACATCTCCAAAACACAGCCTGAAGTGACTCTGGATGCCACCGGAGGGAGGGCAGAATCAGCTCAGGGCTTTCCCTGCTTTTTCAAGCTGCACATATGCAGTAAAATCATTTTGTAACAGCTTTCAAGGACAATGGCTCTAAGCTTAAGGAGAACAGATTTAGATTGGATATTGGAAAGAAATTCTTCCCTGTGAGGGTGGGGCGGTGCTGGCACAGGGTGCCCAGAGAAGCTGTGGCTGCCCCATCCCTGGAAGTGTCCAAGGCCAGGCTGGACGGGGCTTGGAGCACCCTGGGATAGTGGGAGGTGTCCCTGCTCATGGCAGGGGGTGGAACAAGAGGAGCTTTAAGGTCCCTTCCAACCCAAACCTTTCTGTGATTCCATGACCCATCATTTCTGCCTCAGTCCTGCAAATCCTCTGAGCCCCCCACAGGGGGGATTCTGGATTTCTGCAAGGATCCCAGTGAGAATCTTGTGCCCTGTCACAGCAGACACCTGATTTCCCTGCTGCAAGTGCAGCAGAACGACTGCACCCCTAAAGCAACCAGGCCTGTGCCTGTCATCAGCTGGCAGTGCCCTGGTGACAGAGACTGGTGTCACATCACATCCAGGATGGCAGCCCTGCTGCCCTGGGTGACGATGGCTCCTTGGCTGTGCTTCCAACACGGAAATGCTTCTGTGGGGAAAATTCCCTGCTGATTTCTGCTTTAGACCGGGGCCAAAGATCAGTGACACTGCCCTGTCCCTGCCTCCAGGGACCCAGCCCCGCTCCTGTGCATGCCGAGCTCTTCATTCTGCCAGCCTGGAATTTCCCCAGAAATGTTTTCCTGCCAAACCCCTGACGTTTGGCGTTCATCCTCACTTGGACTGGACCGTGCCTCAAAGCCAGGGCATTTTTCCGGGGAGGGGCTGGTGGTCTGCAGCGGGCTCTTGTCACTGTGAGAGCTGCAGGGTCCCCACGGTGCCACCTCAGGGTGGCAGTAGCCAGTGTGGAGCCAGCTGTGAACCCTCTGCTCCTCCGGGAGATGAGATCCAGCACCCATTTGCTCCTGACCTTTGCAGCCCCTCGGGTCCTGTCCAGATCCAGCCTTTCAAGATACAGTGGCATCACCAACATGACACACCCAGGGTATTTAGGGGGCTCCTGAGGGGAACCTGTGCAGCCTTGCCCTGCTGCTCTGCTCCCACCCCAGTGCATTGCAGTGGCACCACCAGTGCAGGGCCAGGAGCTGGACTTCCATGATCCTTGTGGGTCCCTTCCAGCTCAGGATACTCCGTGGTTCTGTGACCACAGCAGGGATTTACCCCACCCCTCTCTGCCTGCTCCTGCCCACCCTGTGCCAGGCAGAGCAGCAGGGCCAGGCTGCACAGCTCCAGCAGAGCCCACCTGAGCACATCTGGTTCGTGCCAATGTGCACCCCCACTGCTCTGGGGCACAGGCTGGTGGGCACAGCTCATCCTGCTGGGCACAGCTCATCCTGCTGGGCTGCCTGCAAGGGGCTCACAGCAACCCAAGAGCCTCGTGCCACTGCAGAGAGGCAAGGACAGTGTGACAGACACCATCCAGTGTGACAGACACCATCTCTCAGAGTCACGGGGTGGCTCCAAGCAGGACACACAGCACGTGGAAGGAAAGGGAGAACCGAGATGTCTTTCACCTGGGAGCTGAATAAAGCTCCTCATACACCCCTGTCTCTCTCCCTTGCCCTGGCAGCAGACACCACAGGGGCTCTCAGACCTCCTCAAGCCACATCCCAAATGGCATTTCTCCCCAGACTCCTCCGCCAAGCCCTGAGGCTGTGGGTCAGAGGCCTGAAGCCAAGACGAAGGGCTGAGGATGCAGAGGGTGCTCCCTGCCCACAGCATCCCCTTCACAGGCTGGGGAGACATCCCTGCCTGGCTCCAAATCCCAGAGATCCCGAGGCCAGGCAGCCCCTCCCCAGCCCTGAGACTCACCTCTGGACTGTCCCCGCGTGCCCTTTGCTGGCTTAAAGCACCGCTGGAGACAAGGGTTGTGCCCAGGCCAGACCCCCCCACGGGGACGTCACAGCAGGCAGTGCTGAGATGGGAGCCTTGGCCTCCAGCTCCAGCCCCTCGCCCCGGGCAGCAGGACCAGCCCCTCCCCGCAGTGCCCCCGCACGTGTCACGGGGTCAGCGGGGTGTTTGGGGCAGGATCCCTCCCGCTGACACCTGCAGCGCCTGGAGGGCTCGGTGCAGTCACAAGCCGTGCACATCAGCACGCTCCGAGTGGGATAAAAGAGCCTGCAGGAGCAGGAGAGCTGCTGAGTGCTCCCCAGGAGGAGCCACTTCTGCTGGCACTGCAGGCAGGTGCCCTGAGGCCGCACACCTGGGGATGCTGGGCCAGGCAGAGGGGCTACCAGCCGTGCCACAGCTGGGCCCTGCCTCCAGAGCCCCTTCCCGATGGACAAAGCCTGACCCGCTGCTGGGAGAGGGGCCTGGGAATCTGCTGCTGTCCTTCCTGCCTCCCTCACAGCACCAGGCCTGTCCCTGTGCCAGCTTCACTTCAGTATTATTCTAATTTAGGGAACTGATGCAAAAGGCTGTCCTGGCAGTCCGACTTGGCTCGGGCCGGGGTTATTTTGGTTTAGCTTCAGTCATCTGAGGACAGGTCACGCTCTCCCCCAGCCTGTCTCTGCACCACCAGGGTGTGCAGGGGGTCGCAGCCACTCACAAGGAGGGTTAAGGAGAGCTCCCTGCCTGAGCCCAGCAGCTCTGGGGGTGCACAAAGCCCCCAGAAAATCTGCTCAGGCCTTCAGATGCGGTTCAGGAACATCCTCACCCCTGCACGGTCACCCGTGCTCCCCTGGGGATGCTCCAGAGCGTGTTCCTGAGCTGGGGAGGGGCTGACAGGAGCCCAGCTGGTGACAGCCCCGCGGTCACGCTCGGACGCCCACCCGGAACGCCGGGCCCTGCTCCGGGAGCGCCACTTTGGCTTCCCTCACCCTCGGCAGGTCCCTGCGGTCTCGCCGGGGGAGGATTGCCTTCCGGAAGGGCCTCACCCTCTGCCGGCCCTGCGGCAGGGAGCGGCTGGCACCGCCGTGTCTGCCTTCCCCCGCTGCTGCCACCCACCCATCCCGCGGGACACGGGGTGGGAGAGGGGCTGAGGCATCTGGGAGCATCTGCGACTCTCAGTTGCCCAAAAGTCGGGAGGGGGCAGTGGTGCAGGGGTGTGCGTGGCGTGGCAGGGGTGCCCTGGGCTCCCAGCTCACCTCTGGCACATCCTGGCCTGGCCCCAGTGTGCCCAGCCCAGCCTCATGGCCTCGGGGTCGCACACGGGGCTCACCCCCTCGCTGTGTGGTAATTTTGACGTGCCCCAGGGAGCTGCTGCAAACTGAGGCCAGGTAAAATACAACACAAGTTCCCATGATTTCCAGGGAATTCCCTGAGCCTCCAAAGAGAGATGCTGAGTCCAACCTGCCACCTGGGCACGGCCCTCAGTGTGCTGTGGCTCCGTGCCCACGCTGTGTCTCCTGTGTGTCCCAGAGCTGGCTGGCTCGGGGTGAAGCTGTGCCAGTGCCTGAGTGCATGGGACCACAGGATCACAGGCTGCTTTCCCAGCAAAAACAGTCACTCCTGCACATCCAGGGCCCCTGCACACAGTGGGAATTCGTGTCTCGTGCTGGGGAAGCACCTCAACCAGGCACAGAGCAGGGCTGCCCAAAGCCGCAGCACAGTGGCTGAAGGATCCCAAGTGTGATGTGCCGCAGCTGGGAGACTGGGTGGCTGCGAGGGAATCAGTGCTCAGTCCCAAGAAACGTGCTTTTCCTTGGGTTTGAGTGTGAGGGTGCTTCCTCCACACACTGACATGCTGTCACGTTGGAGAGCAGCCCTGCTGAGCCCTGGTTCTTATTTAGCTGAAGCCACAATTCCCTGCTGATCCTGGGATCTCCAGCACGTGCGCTCTGCAGAAAGGGAAAGGAGCCCCAAGGGCTTGGCACCCACACCCTCAGTTTGGTCCAGGAGACCCTCGAGGAGGTGGGATGGCAGGACAGGCTTCCTGCCTGAGGGAAGGAGTCACAGTGATGCCACCATCGAACCCAGCATGGCACTGGTCACAGGAGGGGACTGACCCCCTCTGCTCTGCACTGGGGCAGACTCACCTCTGGTCCTGGGGGCAGTTTTGGGTGCCACAACAAAAGAAGAATCTAAAGATATAGAGAATATCCAAAGAAGGGACACAAGGATGGTGAATGGTCTGGAGGTGCCACACAAGGAGCAGCTGAGGGCACTGGGAGTGTTCAGCTGGGGCAGAGCAGGCTGAGGGCAGAGCTCAGGGATCTGCAGCTCCTCCCGAGGGGCAGCTCCCATCTCTGCTCCCTGGGACAGGGACAGGAGCCAGGGAACGGCTGGAGCTGTGCCAGGGCAGGGTCAGGCTGGAGAGCAGGAAAAGGTTCTTCCCCCAGAGGGGGTGGGGCACTGACTAGGCTCCCCAGGGAATTGGCACGGCCCCAAGGCTGCCAGAGCTCCAGGAGCCTTTGGACAACGCTGCCAGGGATGCACAGGGTGGGGTTGTTGGGGGGTCCAGGCAGGGCCAGGAGCTGGACTCCATTATCCTTGCAGGTCAGGATGTTCTAGGATTCTCTGGTCTAGAATAAAGCTGCACTACATCCGTGAGCTGTGCCCGCTATGGTCTCCTCCAAGAAAAATTTCAGCCAGTTCCACAAGGCTCCAGGCAGGAGCTGATGCTGAATGAGAGCAGCCCATGGGAAGCAGAGGCTGAAGCTGCCTTAGGGGACTAAAACATCCCTCACTGGCACAGGGTGGTGGCAGGGCACCCTCACTTTGTGTCTGCATGGGATGCTCCTGGCCAGTCCCATTTGGCTGTGCCCCCGAAAGCAATTTTGACCCTGAGCAAGCACCGCAGCCCTCACGGCTCTGCAGGGATGCTGAAACAGCAGTGAACCAGACCAAAGAGGTGCTGTGCCCCTCTGCCTGCCCTCCCTAGTGTGGGGGGCTGCAAGCCTGGATGTGTCTGTCAGCCTGGGCTGGAAGCACTTTCTCCAGCTCCCCGTGCAGGAACACCTTTCCCCAGGGCTCAGGTGGTTGGTGGGAGCATCTCACTCTGTGTGTGTGTGTGTGTGTGTGTGTGTGCCATGACTGCTTTAAATCCCTGCTCCATGCAGTCATTAGATTATATTTATGGTCCTTATTAAACAGCAAGGGGAAAAAAAAAATCCCCGATCCGTGCAGTGAGGAGCTGAACTCACTCGGCTGTGCAGACAGCAGGCGCCATCCCAACACGGACCCTCGAGGCCCTCCCAGCCCCGCGAGGGACGAGCCCTGTGTCTTTAACAGGAGCAGGCTGGGAATGTTCCTGGCAGGGCTGCACAGCCCAGCAGCGCGCAGCGGAGCAGCGGCGGGGATAAAGCACGGGCTTGTTCAGCTGACGGAGAAAATGCCTCTTTCTGTGCCTATTTACCGCGTCCGGTGTCAGGGTCCGCAGCAGGGGACGAGCACGTGTTCCCCTCGCAAAGGGCTCTCGGTGCCACGCAGCCCCTGAGCTGCCCCGGTGCCAGCCCTGCGTGCAACGCGCCTCGTGTCCAGCCACTGCCCGCTGCAGCCCGGCCGGCAGCCAGGACACCGAGTCCCAAAGGTGCTGGGACGCCCCAAGGTCACGGGGAGGACTGGGGGAGCGCCAGGAGCAGCGCTCAGTCCCACGGCTCCCGGAAAAACCCCTCTCCTGTCTCCGCAGCCGCTCGCAAGCCGGCAGCGCGCTCTGTGCTGCCCCGGCTGCTGGCAGCAGCACAAGCACTGAGGTGGCACCACGCACAAGCCCCCCGGAGCTTTTGCAGCACTGCATCCCGCAGGTCCCGGCCCTGGGGGCCCGGTGCTGGCTGCAGCCCCCCGGCTCCGGGTCCCGGTCCCCTCGGGACACGGTGGCACTGGGAGCGGCGCTGCCAGCGTGTGCGGGAGACCTCCCTGCGCGGCTGTGGCTTTGGAGCCGTGGATTTGCAGCCTGGCTGCTTCCTAGCTCAGCATGGAAGACACTCTACAATTTTTAATTTGCCAAAAAAGCCCTCTTTTTAGTTTACAGGGACAGAAGGGGGACTTTTATGTGCAATCTGTACAGCTCTCCAGAAAGCACTTACATTTATGATGTTCATGAAATTTATAGCCAGTTGGCAGTGCTGCTCTCTCCTCTCCTCTCCACCAGCCACCCTGGCAGGATGGCAGACTATAATAAGCAAGCCACACATTCAAGTGGCATAAAAGGCATTTCTACAAGTTAGCCTCCTGCCCAGCCTTATAAACTCTAACAAGTCTCTAACAAGTAGGCAGGATCTCTTTATACCCTGGGAGAAAAACCCCTTTCAGAAATGGCCTTTTCACAAAGCCCACACCTTTCTTCTAATTAAGGTTAAATAGCTCCATGTTTTCTGGCCAATTTCATTCTTTCCCCTTATTCCCCTCTTAACAAGGCAGCCTTTAAAAAGACATCACTAATTGGTGTCTGCTTCTCACATACCATGCGTGCTTTGATAGTCAGTTAGAAAGCCTTCCCCATCGATCAAACTTCCACTGAAAGGCTGCTAATGTGCTCCATGTGTCTGCCACCAGACAAAGCCAAGTGGCGGGTCCCCAGCTCCCTTCTCCTCCTGTTCCCATACTCCCTCCCGGGACCGGGGGTCCGCAGCCAGGTCTGCCCCCCGGCCGCGGCCTCCCTGGGAATAGCCCGGCCTCGGCATTGAGAACAGCGCAGGGAAGAAATGACTCCGCGATGTGTGTGGCAATTTGGAAATTAATGGGGAGTGGTTAAATGTTAAGGGTAGGATCTGAAACAGAGCAGGCGAGAGAGCAATTGTCATGCTTATGAGACTGGAGGAAGGCCAGTGAGCTTTCCTGTGAATTCCAGTCTCCCCCGGTGCTTGAAATACTCCTGTGGAGAGGGCTGGGGAGGGGGATGCTGCCATGGCAAGGGGCAGCGATCCCCTCCGCCCCCCCCAGCCCTGCCGAGGACGGCGGTGGGAAGGAGGGATCAGGGCTCCCGGGTTGTGCTGTTCCCCCTTCCCGGCGCCCTGGCCATTGACGGGCACAGGCTGCCCCATCTGCAGCTCATCAGCCCTTCTCCGGCAGGTCCTGACCGCCGCGGGGCCCTGCGGGAGAGCCACAAGAGATGGTTGTCATTAGGAGAGCGCTGCGAGCCAGACCCCCCATGGCCCTGCTCCCTCCAGCCCGGCCTCAGAGTCACAGAGCAGTTCGGGTTGAAAGGACCTTTAAAGGTCAACCAGTCCAGCCCCCCCGCCCTGCTCTGGCAGTCCCGCTCCGCACCCCCGCCCACCATCCCAAGGAGGATGCTCTGGATGTCCCCGCGCCGCTGTGGCTGTCACCACGCCGGCTCCACCCGGCTTAGAGCAGGGCAAAGCCCCGTTCTGGGCTGCTCTGGGGGCGTCTCAAAGCACCAACAGCTTAACTACGGGTGGCTGCAGGAGGTGTCACCTAACCTGGCCCCCGAGCTTGGGGACACACCAGTGGGTTCATGTCTGGAGTGGATGAGACACAGATTGTTTTTGGAGGGGATGGCAGCACCATGGACTGGAAAGGAGCCCTCATCACTGACCCAGGCACCTCTCTCCCACCAGAGAACCAAAACAACCACCTGTGAGAGAAGAGGGCAGGGGCAGAGCTGCCTGAAGGGGACCAGGCATGCAGGATCACAGCAGGGTTTGCTGTGACCCTGTTCTAAACATCTCTCTGTCCCCCACGCCCCACATCTAATAAATGTTTGGGGTTTTTTTAAAGAACAGTTACCCTTCCCACTGTAACTCACCACTGGCTGCCATACCTGCCCCCAGGGTAAAGTCATCACCTGCAGGTTCAGAGGCCTTGGTGGGGCTGGTAATCCTGGAAGTGTTGTCTCCCAGCCTGGTCACAGGGGCTTTTTACCAGGGTAGGAGCCAAGGATTCCCAGAGGAGGCTGAGGAGAGAAGCAGCCAAAACCAGGCACCTCTTTGGCACCACTGTGGGACAGGCACACGCTTGGCACCAGGTGCTCCACAGAGCAGCAACCTGTGACCATACCACAGTGACAAGGTAACGGGGCGTGCCCAGGGGACACACTCACACACACCAGCTACGTTTTAGTGGTGATTTACAGCCCTTTGTGCTGCTGGAGCCAAGGAGGGGAGAGATGGTCGGCAGCCAGATGCTGGCTCCCTCCCAATCCTCAGTGGGGCTTGTCAACACCATAGGTTGTGCAGATGGAGACCTGCCAGGAAACGGCGTCCCCAAACCTCCCAGGCAGGCTGGCAGGTGCTTTCCCAGCTCTGCAGCCAGGGACAGAGCTGGTGGGGTGTGCAGAGCCCTGACACACTTTTGGAAAGCCTCCTGTGACCCTGCCATTCCTCCCCAGCCCCGGTGAGCTGGCTGGATTGAGGGATTGCCTGGGGTTTTACAGCTTCATCCACAGCTTTCTGCTGCAAAACAGCACAGGAGCAGGATCTTCTCTCTCCATCAAGCTTGGCATTGAGTTTGCTCCTCTGGCAGGCAACAGCACTCAGCAGCTCCCAGTCCTGGGCATGGCAGCCCTTCCCCAGGCTGGTATGCCAGGGCTGAGGGCATCTCCCAGCTGCCGTCCCCAGCCAGCTGAGACTTGACACAGCCACTTCCTCCCTTCCAGGGAGGCCTGTCAGGGCAGAGACGCCTGGCATGTGTTTTGGTGCCTCCAGACAATGGGCAAATGACACACCTGCTTGTGCAGAGCTCATCCAAAGGGCACTGCTGGTGCTGCCTCAGCCTCTCGCAGCGGTTCACAGGTGTGACTCGGGTGGCTACGAGCCCACATTTTCCACTGTACAGCCCTTTTGTGCAGCTCCTGCTGCTTCCCGGGCTCCAGTCTGGCCCTATGCCCACAAATCTTCCCGTAGGAGAAAGTTACAGCCTTTCCAGCATGTGGAGAGCACAGTCCCACGACTTGCATGAACCCTTCTGTATCAGCTGGGATCTCCAGTGGCGTGAATTGAAGTGAACCAGAGAACCTCAGAATATCCTGAGTTAGGAAGGACTCACAATGATCATGGAGTCCAACCCCTGGCCCTGCACAGACACCCCAACAATCCCACACTGTGTCTGAGAGCCTTGTCCGAATGCTCCTGGAGCTCTGGCAGCCTTGGGGCCGTGCCCATTCCCTGGGGAGCAGGACTGGCACCTTGCTCTGTCCCCTGAAGTTAGCAGAGCCTTAAAGCACAGCTGGCTCAGCAGCACCCGTGGCCCCTGCCTTTACCTCCCTGCACTGCTCCAGCACCACAGAGAACAGGAGCAGCCAGGTCCCACAGATGCCCCATCCCTGGAAGTGTCCAAGGCCAAGCTGGACAGGGCTTGGAGCCACCTGGTCTAGTGGAAGGTGTCCCTGTCCATGGCAGGGTGTTGGAACAAGTTGATCTGTAAGGTTCCTTCCTACCCAAACCGTTCCGTGTCTCTGTGATGATTTTGTGATGACCTTCACCTCGCCAATTCCATTTCACAGCAGTGCCTGACCCAGAGGGACCGTGCAGGGCTCAGAGCCCCGAGTACCTGACAGGGGACAGGGCTACCTCGTTACACAACTCAACTAATCCTTCTGTATCAGATGTCCTGCCTGAACATCTGTGCTGTGAGGGGAAGTGGCCACACGTGCAGCACCAGCTCTCCAGAGGCAGGAGGGAGCCTGCCAGGGGCTTCGGATCAGAGCAGTGCTCGTGTTGGGCTGTTGTAATGAAGTGCCTGGGGAGAGGTACATGAAACAGGGCCTCGCTCATCTGAGTGGTGCCGGGAGTGTCTGTGCAGAATAATTACTGTGCCGAAAGCAAGCAGGGCTTGCAAGGGAGGGGTGTAACTCAGCCGCTCGCCAGAGGTGCCTCGTGCAATCCAAGAAGCTCTGGGGGACCTGAGACATCTCCACAGGGCTGGCAGATGTGACACAGGATCCACGGGAAACCTGGGCCCTTCTGGCGTGACAGATGGCGGCCAGGTGGGCTACCCCGGGGTGCCTCAGGTGGCACTGGGTGTCACAGCACAATGCCAGGGGACACACCTCAGCACAGACACCTGATATGTGTGTGCTAGCCCCCGAGCGTGGCTTTGCAAGATCTGCCCCTCTGTGCCTCAGTTTCCCCATCTGTGTTACGGGGACCTGTCACCAGCACACCTCTGCTGGGCCAGCCCTCCAGGCAGCCCATCTGCACCCCCTGACGTGGGCTCGCTTCAGCTCCTCTGCCAAGGGGGGTCCAGCCTTGGTCTGAGTCATCCCTGGGCCCTCGAGCCCCTCTCTCTGCCTCCATTAACAACGTGCCTCATTTCTAAATATAACTCCCGTGGATCTGCTTCCAGCTGCTGGCCCTTGGTCTGTCTTTCACAGCCAGATTAAAGGGCCCTTTAGTACCTGGGATTTTATCCCCATGAAGGCACTTACACACTGCAATCAAAACACTTCTCAGCCTTCCCTCTGACGAGCTGAGCAGACCAGGCACTGAGTGTCTCTCTGCAAGGCTTTGTCCTGCCCCTGGCTGCACGGGGGGCTCCTCTCGGGGCTCCCTTCACCCCCGTATGGCTCTGCCCCTGTGGGTTGCCCATGCCCTGGAGCCATGACTCCTCTGCCCTGCACATCTCTGTGCAGCTGACAGACCTCCCCGGCTCACCTCTGTTTCTTCAGCGTCCCTTGGTCACATAAAAGTGCATCTTTCGGCTCGGCCTGGTGTAAGGCCTTCACAGGTAAAGGAACCATCCCTCTGCATTCCCTTGAGGCAGCTCATAGCCCCATGTGGGTGGGGAAACGGAGGCACGGGGCGAGCACAGGGCAGCCAGTAGGTTTGTGGTTCTAGGAAGAGCCCCTGGTGCTCTGTCTCCTTTGCAGAGTCAGGGCTGGCTGCTCTCACCACACCTTCAGAGTGTGCCAAGGTGGAAGGGGGGTCACCCCACTTAAGTAGAAGCACCCAGGAGATGCCGGCAGGGAGCATCTCCCCAACTCTGAGCACAGGGGCTACAGTGCTGCTGGGACTGGGCTGCCTCCTGGCAGTGACCCAGGACAGGGCAAACGGCCAGATGGGAAACAAGGACTCATCAAGGACAAAAATTAAAGGGGCAGAAGGATCCCCCTAAAGTGCAGCATACACACACACGTTGGGTTTGTCTTCTGGCCCCATGGGTGCCCCTCCCAGGGCATCAGGGAGGCTGTAGGATGCCCCATACGTGGTCCCCAGCTCCCCATCCTGTGCTCTGGGGATGCAGGAGTGCAGGGAGGTCTGGCCAGACATGGCCACCCCGTGCCCTCCTCCTCCCTGCCTCCCCACCACGGGAAGGGGGTGCAGGGTGCTGAGCCCCACATGGGCCCAGCCTCGCTGCTCTCTCTGCTGAGCCCCCCAGAGCCCTCTCCATCCATGCTTGGGGAGACCACCCCACCCACCCCCAGCTCCCCTGAGCTCCCTGCAGCACTCCCTGGCCTCTGCTCCTGGCTGAGGATGATGAGGGCTGTGATTCCACCCTGCCAGCTCCTCCTCCAGCATGTCAGCAGCTCAGCCCCAGGGCTCCACGCACTCTCTGCTCTGCACAGGATGCACCATTGTTGCTGACAAGAGACAGGTTTGCTGGGGACACGAGACAGGCCCAGCCTTCATCTCTTTCCCGGGTGCTGCAGAAGACACGTGCCTTGGCAGAGGTGCTCAGGGCAGCGTGGTTTCAGTGGTACCACACACGTGACCGAGGGCCTTTGGGAACTCCGAGGGGAGTGTGGGGCTCATCACGGTGGTCGCACAGCAGAAACCTGCTCTTCCCCTTCCCAGGATGTACTGAGGTCCCAGAAAATGGGGGAAGGCAAAGCAGAACAGGAGCCATTCGTATCCCCCCACAAGACGCTGCCTCTTTCCTTGGGATGTCTGAGAATCCCTCTGGGAGGCAGGGCAGGGGTGGATGGAGGAGGAGAAGAAGTTTCCAGTATCTCCATGCATACAGGATGGGTGGCAATGGGGAAAGCTCTCAGACTAACACAGGAGCAGCAGCCAACCCAGTGGGATCAGGGAGCTCAGAGCTGGGACAGGGTCATCCTGAGGCTGCAGCACTCCATGATCCAGAGTTCTTGGGGCTGGGAAAGGGCCAATTCAGGAAAGGACAGCCAGGATTTCCCTGTGTGTCAGCTTAACCCTGATTCCCCCAAAAGCTCTGGAACAATTAATCAAAAAACCTATTGCAAGTCTGTAGCAGATAACGAGGAAATGAGGAACATGCAGCCTGGCTTTGTCAGGAGCACAGCGTGTCACACAACCTCATTTCCTCAGCGAGGAAGCAGTGCCCTGGCAGAGGCAGTGCCTTGGATACAGATATGCACAAGGCACTTGACAGGGTTTCTCCAGATATTCCCCCAGGCAAGTTCTGGAAAATGTGGGTGGGAGAGAAGTCAGGTGAGGGGCAGGATGAGGTGTTTGGGAAGCTCAGCACTGGCTCTTTACCTGGCAGCAGGGCTGGGCTGCCCAGGGCACTGAGAGCTCCTCCTGGCTCTGGTGCACCTTTTTCTTTATCAGCAGTCTGGAAGTGAGACAGGGGAAGGGGCATGTGAAGGCAAACCCAGCAGTGAGCTGAAGCAATCCTGCAGGACAGCATGGCCAGGCATTTCCTGGGATGTGCATGTGGGAGCAGCCAGTGAGGTGCGCCAGCCCAGCCCAGGCTCTGCTGAAGAAGAGCAGAGAGGTTTTTCCCTGGCAAGAAAACCATATCCAAAACGGGCAGAGCCCAAAGAAGGGGAAGATGAGGATGTTGTGGACAGCAGTCCCTGAGGACCAGGGGAGCTCAGCCCAACCTTATTGTCCCTCCCGAGAGAGAACACTCCAGCAGCCACTTTAGGGACCGTCTCTGGTCACTCTGCAGCCAGGATCACCCACCAGACCTGCCTCCAGCTCTGCTGAACTCCTGAGCCAGGACCCTGGCAGCTCTTTCTTCTCCAGCCAAGAAGAGCCCAGAGTCACCCCTGTACAACAGCAGGAGAGCAGGTACTTACTTACCCAGGGCCAGAGCCAGGCTCCCACGGACCTCCAGACACTCCTAAAATAGCAATTTTTTCCACATGAACACCTTAATTTTTAGGCTGTGGGTGCATGATGTGGAAAGGAGCCTGTCCCTACCCCACCAAAGTGCTGAGAACACTGGGCTTCCAACACAAGGCATCCAAACAAGATGTTTTTAGAGACTCAGACGCATGTGCTTATTTAGTCATTGCACACATAAGCAAAATGTTTGAATAGGGTTTTTTTGGAGGAGGGAGAGACTCACCAGAAAGGGAGCAGCTGGCAGAGACGGGAGAGCCCAGGAAGAGGACAGGCAGTGAAGGAGGGGGTGCTGGCCAGGCTGGAGGAGAGCAGCAGATGCTGGACAGGGCTGGGAGGTGGCCGTGTCCCCTCAGCCCTCCCCGTCCCAGCAAGGCTGAGGGATCAGACCTTCTCCCAGCTCCTCCTTCCCTCCCCTTGCTCACCCAAGCCCCAGCGGGCTGGCAGCCGTCACCCACCCTGTCAGATCCACGTCAGCGCCTCCCTTCCTCCCGTGCCGGCGAAGGGGCCTTGCTCCTGGCCGCGTGATTGACTCTAAATGTGAGAAGGCAAAACAACCAAAGGCCACCCTTGGAAAGCCGAGTGCCAGCTCCTGACAGCTCGCACGTCCTCCCCCAGCCCATCAGCACGGCACAGCTCCCCTGCTATGGCGCTTCTCTCTCTCTGTCAGCTGGCAGGAGTCATCCCAACAGGTCCCAGGGGAGGGGGACAGGATGCAAACCAGTCTGTGCCACTTCAGGGTGCTGCTCCACAGACGGGCATCCCGCTGGGTCAGGCTGGCTGGTCCCAAACCCAGCAAAGGGCAGCTGCCCCAGGGGTGCTCCAGCCCCTCAGTGGTCACCAGTGGCCAGGGATGTGCCTCTCCTGGAGGAGACGTGACAGGCTGTGCTGCTGTCACACGGGGACAGGAGGAGGGGTGGAAGGAGAGGGACTGGGGGTATCTCCTGAATGAGCATCCAGGCACTGCCAGGAAGAAACACAAGGTGCTGAGAGAGGATCTTGTGGGAATTTGGGGAGGTTTGTGAGGGAAAGCAGTGGCAGGACAAGGGGGAATGGCTTTAAGCGGAAAGACAGTAGGTTTAGATTAGGTATCAGGAAAAATTTCTTGGCTATGAGGGTGGGGAGGCCCTGGCACAGGTTGCCCAGTAAAGCTGTGGCTGCCCCTGGATCCCTGGAAGTGTCCAAGGCCAGGTTGAACGGGGCTTGGAGCAGCCTGGGATAGTGGGAGGTGTCCCTGCCCACGGCAGGGGTGGGTGATCTTTAAGGTCCCTTCCAACCCAAACCACTCTGGGATTCCGTGGCTCAGTGCTACTGGAGAGTGAGGCATGGGGGCAGGGAAGCAGAGGGAGGTCAGGATGTACTGACAGAGTGAAGTCCACTGCTCCTGCAAAGGACGATAATTTCCTTCAGACTCCTGGCTGACCTTAACTCTGCCCCGGGGTGGCAGTGGCACGGCCGTGGTTACGAGGCTGGTTGTCTGCAGACCCAGGTCAGGCTCACAGTGACAGGAGAAACCCCCGGGGAAGCCACAGGGCCAGGGAGCCCTCCCGAGCCCTCCCGTGTCCGCGTGGTGTGACCCTGCCTGCACGGGCTGTCCCCACGGGCAGGGCATGACGGTGTCCACAGGGAGCAGAGAGCAGGAGCTGGTGGGCACCTCTGAGCCCCCTCCTGCTGCCATCAGCTGCCCCCGGACAGCAAAGTGCCCCTGCCTGGCTGTCAACTCCCCCGGGGCACCCGGGGATGCACACTGGACCCAGCACCAGGCTTTTTGGCCCACTGACATTCCTGACCTCCCCAAATATCCCTTGTCCCTGCAGTTTGCTGGAGCAACTTGGGGCTTGTGGGGTGGCTTTGGAGCAGCTGAGTTCTGGTGTCTCACACTGGAGCATCCAGTGTCCAGCTGGAGCAGGACGTGGGCAATGTTTCAGGTGAGGAGAAGCTCCTGCAGGGGCAGGGAGGACCTGAGCAGCCTGATCTAGTGAGTGGCACCCCTCTCCAAGGCAGGGGGTGTTGGAACTTGATGACCTTGAAGGTTGCTTCCAACCCAACCTGTTGCATGATTCTGTGACCTGCACCTGCTTTGGCTGCAGGTCCTTCTGGATGATCATCCTTGGCCCCCCTTGGCCAGCGTGAGGCTCCGTGGGCTCTTCTGTGCCATGGGCTGAGGATCATTCTTGTCTCAGGCACTTGCAGATTAAACTGTAGAAATAATGGCAGGGAATTGCTGCGAGACACCCCCCAGGCCCCAGCCAGGCAGAGACCTGAGTGCCCTGCTTGCAGCCTCAAGGAAACTGGGGCAAATGAAGGAGCAGCTGTACTCAGTGGTTTTAAAGTCTGGATGTGCTGGACCAGGGTTGACAGCTTCTGTAGGTGATCTTTAAGGTCCTTTCCAACCCAAACCATGCTATGATTCTTTTGTGCATTGTCAAGCACTGAGAGACATTTGGGACCCACCATCTCTACCTCATTCTGGAAGAACAGCCCAAGAATGGACCCATGGAGAACCAGTACCCACCTGGCACGAGGGGACAGACATTGCTGGGGTGTTCAGAAATCTTCTCCATTAGGCTTTTACCTGGGAAACTCTTGACGGATCAGCTGGAGTCTCCAGAAGGTTGGAGAGGCCGCAGGCTTTAGTGACAGGGAACTGCTGGAGCACAAACCAGAGCCAGGCACCACTAGGCCTCCTCAGGATGGGCTCCAACCCATGGGAAAGGACCATGGAAGCAGCCTCTGGATCCTGGATCCCATCTTGGTGCTCATATTGTGTCCTGGCCCAGCTTCTCCTCTTTCTGCTCTTGCCTGAGCTTGGAGTGAGGTCAAGATCCAGAGGGTCACTTGAAGGAGGGGGAATGGCCAGGACTGTTGGAGGAGGCATTTCTGAGCTGCTCGGACCCAGGTGATGGTGTGAACACCCTGAAAGGTTTGTTGGCTTCAGGGCGGGGAGGTTAGTGCTCCATGTGTGTGTAAAGCAAATGTCAATGCAAGCAGGCATTTAAAGATAAAATTGGTGTTAATAATACTGATTATGATAATGCTGCCACCAAGAATAACTGAGCAAAAACCGACAGAGCAAGGGCAGGGAAGTCCTGGGTTCTGACAAATGTGTGCACTTGGAGAGCTGCAGCCAGTCTGGGTTTGGGAGCTGGAGGGGCTCAGCCTGGAGCAAAGGCGGCTCAGGGGGGCCCTTCTGGCTCTGCACAAGCCCCTGACAGGAGGGGGCAGCCAGGGGGGGTCGGGCTCTGCTCCCAGGGAACAGGGACAGGACAAGGGGAAATGGCCACAGGTTGTGCCAGGGTTAGATATTAGGAAGAATTTCTTCATGGAAAGGGTGACAAAGCACTGGAAGGGGCTGCTCAGGGAGGTGGTGGAATCACCATCCCTGGAGAAGAAACGACTGGACATGGCACTCAGAGCTCTGGGCTGGGTGACAAGGTGGGGATCGGGCACAGCTTGGACTCGATGCTCTTGGAGGGCTTTTCCAGCCTCAGGGATTCTGGGATTCTGTTGGGGCTGGGTGGTCTGGCTGGGACCTGGGCTCTGCTGCCCAGGAGCTGCAGCCCTGAGGGTCCCTGCACGCACATCCCAGCCAGGCAGTTTCCACAGAACTTACGCAAGTCCGGAAACAGAAAATGCAGAAAATACATTGTCACCTCTGGAAACCTCTGGGATTGATTTCAGGGTCCCGAACAGGAGATCATCACAAAGGCAGGAGTTGTGCTCAGTCACATAAGGGGCTTATTTTAGGGTCTTTGTGGCAGGGATGGGTGAGTGTGTAGAAAAAGGGGGTCCTGGCCTGGGTTTTTTTCCAGACCCACTGCTCCCTGTCCTCCCCATCACAGGTGATCATGGAATCACTGAATGGTTTGGGTTGGAAAAGACCTTAAAACTCACCTCATTCCACCCCCTGCCATGGGCAGGGACACCTTCCACTAGACCAGGTTGCTCTCACCCAGCCTGGCCTTGAAGACTTCCAGACACGCAGTTCTACAATTCCAACTTATTATTACCCAGTGCAGGAGCAAGAGGATTTTTGCCATTGCCTTGGAGCAACTCTGCTCTTAAGTTTCTTCCAAGACTCACACCAGGGCTGCTTCTCTGCATGTGTGGTCTCTTGGACTGCGTAGAGCTCATAAATAAATAAGGAGAAAAGTTCTTAATCTTCATTCGAAAGCTCCTGGTATCACAATGCTGCTGCACAAAAGCCATCTTATTAGCCCCAAGTGCAAAATGCTGCCTTTTCTTGCAGAAGCTCATTAATTGCAGGTCACCATTCAACAAGAAAGATGAGGCACTTGAGTTCTTCAGGCTCTCATTAGCCACCGAGCTGAACAGTATGTGTGAAATTAACAGTCACCTGAGTACCTCTATAATTTCATAATTATTAGGCCTAATGGGTTAGTCTCTGCCAAATGGTTTTAACTCCTTCCTAGCCAAAGCAGGGAATCACATGAGATGCCAAGGTTGGCGTATTTCACGAGTTTTATAACCATTTAACAGCTTTCTGGTGGAAATGATAATAAGGAGAGGAAGTTTCCAGGATCATGTACTGTTTGCATTTTTTAACATATGTTTAGCTTTTAATTATTCATATCCAGTGTGCCAAGGAAGCAGATAGCCTGTATCCCGGAGAGTGGGTGAAAGAGCTTTCTCTGCGAAGGGATTTTAATTGGTTTTAAAATGTGTTCTGCGTGTGTGTTTATATTTGCGTGTGTGTGCGAGAGCCGAGCCTTTAGTTTCTCTTCTCCTTGATGATTACATTACATTATTTCCCGTCTCTTACATTTTTATTTATCTTAGGCTTAAAAAGCAAAATCAGAGCTGAGATTTCTGTCTCTGCTTTTGAACTCGAGAAGCTTGGAAATGGCACTGCCTTTTAATGGGGATTGTCTCCTACTTGAATCCAGCTCAGGCGAGCAGCCAGAGGGGAAGGCTGCCTCTCACCTCCAATAATTAATTGGTTTTCTTGTGGTTCGTCTCACAGTCCAGAGCCTGGGTGCCCCATTGCAGGTGGGACTGTACACAGTATGTCCCCCAGCAACTCGAGGTGACCTGGTGGGGGGCTCTGGCCCCCTGGCCAAAGCACTGCACCCCATGGGGAACACACTGGGCTGCCCTCCTGACCTCCACCACCCGGGAAAACAGCTCCTTCCGTCCTTGCATCCATTCAAAGCTGGATCCAGGCACAGGGCACATACTCAGACTGATCTCAAACACTCAGTAGATTTGATACCTGTGATTTGCTTCTAAAATCACGTCTGCACTCACTCCAGAATGGGTTACACTGGGAATGCTGCAGTCTCCCTCAAGACCCAGGACATAAATCCCTTTCCCACTGCTTTCAGCCTTGATGAGGCCCTTAGCAGTGATGAGAGGACATAGACGTGACAGCAGCAGACCCGGGAAACAGGTTAATGGTAGGACTTGATGATCTTAGAGGACTTTTCGAGCCTTAATGATCCTGTGAGGTGTTTCAAGCCCTTAGTGCCCTGTTTTCAGGAGTGCCTCCTCTCTGGAGCAGGTGGTCCTGCAGGTGCTGCCTGGAGGGCGTTTCCCACCACGTGGCTGGGGCTGATGGCACAAACAGTGAAGAGGGAGCACTTTGGCTGCCATGGGCCTGTCCGCTGAGCTCAGGCCTGACCTGCTCTCACCTGGAGAAGCACAGCACAGCCCCAAGAGCTCTCGTTGGTGACAAACAGTGGCCCTGACACTGCGATGGTGTCAGCAGAGCCCCCAGCTCTGCCAGCCTCAGCCCACAGCCTCTCTGCTCTTCAACTCCATCACATTTACAGATTTGGGGCTTTCTCTTTTCTGGCTGACGCTGTCCTGAGATTTGTTCTCATTGTGCAAGAGCTAAGGAAGGGGGGCTCGGGGCCTGAAGTCCCCCTGGGGCTGCAGTGAGGGGGAGCAGCTGGTGGGACCTCACAACACCTGTGACACAGCAAGTCCCTGCCCTGACAGGCAGCCCCATGAGGAGCCTGGAACGCTCGTGGCAGCAGCAGGAATCCCGAGCATCCCAAGGTTCTGTCTGCCAGCGAGAGCAGGGGTGGGTTTCCCAGGACGGGAGCCAGCTGGGAGACCTGCAGGCCATCGGAAAAGACCGAGGCCGGGATGCAGAGGCTTGGATGGACCCCAGCAACAGGCCCCATGAGCTAATCCTGCGTGGTGGTGTTCCATTCCCTGCACTGCCTGTGCTGGGAGATCAAGGCTGGGAGGAGGGAGGGTCTTTCTTCACTTAGGTGCTGGAGAAACGTCTCCTTCGATGATATTTCACCTTACCTCTCCTTGCCACATCTGTCAACTTCTGCTAATTACCGAGTTTGCTATCACCCTCTGCACTGATGTGAAGGGTAGGGAAAACAGAAAAAGGAGGTTAAGGGATTCTACAATTATAAATGATGTCTGGCAGGCTAAGGTACCATATAATGCATTATAAGCACTTAAAAAGCTAACCCATTCTGTCTTCTTTCTTTGGCATAAATAATGGCTTTTTTATGAATAAATCATGCAGCCAAGGTCTCTGAAAATAGCAGGAACCTGGAGCAGAATGTCTCCATCCTCATTTTTGCTAGGACAGCAGAGAAGTCAGCAATCCACTCCATCACCACTGATAAACCGGGGCGAGTGCAACTCCCAGTAATGAAATAGGGAGATAAAGTTTCGGGAGGGTGAGCGGGGCAGCGGGATATTTCTGCCAAAGCACCGATTGCACCCGGGCTCCAAATGAAACATAATGGACTCCGAGGAGATAAGCATTTTTTTCCTGCCCCATGAATAAAGCAAGACCTCATAACTCATAGACAGGCAAAGCTGCCAGCAACTTAAAAGTGCTTCCTTCTGCTTCTGGTTTGTGTTTCCTTTTAATGAAGCTGCTCCAAAGCCGGGGGGGAGCTCAGAAGTGGGGCTGGAAGCAAACGCTGCCTTTGCTCGTGTGGAGTCCGGCTGGCGGCGGGTGGTGGGGACGACTGGGAGGGCTGGGAGGACTGGGTGGGCTGGGAGGCCGGTGGGATGGGCTGGCTGGGCAGCCGCAGCCTCGCAGCCCTCGGCACAAAGGGCTCGCAGCTGCTCGTGCCGGGAGAGGCGGAGAGGGAGGTCCCGCTGCCCTTCGAGGCAGGGGAGAGTCTGCCTGTGGTCTGGGACGGGGTTTTGCTGGGGGCACAGCGTCTCTGCTCAGCCCCGGCTGTGTGTGCGCCCGGCTTTCCCCCCTTCCGCTGGGTCTCTTCTCTCTGGGCAGGCGGACACCCACCCATTCCCCTTGCCAAGGGTCCTTTCCCACCTCACTGGTGCGGCTGGAGATGTCCTGCTGGGAGCACCCAGAGGGACCCACATCAGCGCAGGGCTGCAGGTTTGGAGCTGCCTTGCAGGGCACAGGGACACCAAGCAGCGCCGGGTCAGGCTCCCCGTGCTCCCAGCCCAGCCCTGGGAGCTGCCACAGGCCCCCTCCCCCAGGCACAGCCCACCCTCCTGCTTCTGAGAAACCGGTCAGGGAGAGCTCATTCCTTTAAAAACACGTCCCATGTGGGTGCGGGGCAGGGGAATCTCCCTCCTCATCTTGCAGCACTCGGGGCTGGGGTTCACATCCACCACAGGCGTCTCGTGCAGGACAAGGGGTGCAGAGCAGGTCTGGGGGCTCAGCCCACCACCAGCACTCCCCTGCATGAGCCAAGCCTGCTGTAACCTCTGAAGGAGTCCCGGTGCCAGACACCACAGAGATCATCACCTGCTCCTGGACAGAGGGACTCTGGCTCTGGCCCTGGCCCACAGCTGGAGAAACAGTGGGGAGTGGGGACATCCCTCAGAGTGCTGGATGGGGTGGGAACACTGGGTGTCACTCCCTCAGCTCACACTCAGACAGGAGCAGCCTCTGTTGGGACACAGAGCTCCACTGCAGCCTTCACCTTCCTTGGACCAAGGGTCGCACTTGCAGTCAAGTCCTTTCCACGCACAGGCAGGGCAGAAGAGCCAAGTGACTTCCAGCAACACAAGTTGGTGCTCAGTGGGGAGAGGGGCTTTGTGTTCCCAGCAGGGGCTGAGCACCTCCAGGTGTGTTTGCAGCACAGCCTGGGATGTCACTTGGGACCAAACATCCCGAGTGACGGGAGCCGAGGTGTCTGCCAGCACACACCTCTGCCCTGCCCACCTGCCTGTGGCCCCACAGGTCACCCCAGGCATGATTTTTGAGGGTCCAGCCAGGGTGCTGATGGGTTTGGGAAGGAGGATGCATTGCCTCCACTCGGGGAGCATCGCCTGCAGTGCTCATCACAGCCCCAGCCCAGCCGAGCTTCCTGCAGCATCCCAGAGTCCGCAGGGCACTCGGGAAAGCCGGGAGCCCACAGATTCACGGACTGTTAATCAGCAGCCACAGGCAGAGTCCCTGCTCTGGGGCTGGGATTAAATCCTGGCTCCCTGAGGAGCTGCTGCTCCCCAAAGCTGACGGTGCTGCTGGGTTGGGGGTGTGCAAGGGGAGGAAAAGGCAAAGCTCCAGCCTGTCCTTGGAGGAGGATGAAGGGTAGAGGGAGGGGAAAACGGAGCTGGGAAAAAAGCAGTTTGAAGAGACTTTTGACAAAGGCCTGGAGTGCCAGGACTTCACACTGACAAGGGGCAGGGTCAGATTTGATATTCAGATTACCCAGAGAAGCTGTGGCTGCCCCAGGATCCCTGGAAGTGTCCAAGGCCAGGTTGGACGGGGCTTGGAGCACCCTGGGATAGGGGAAGGTGTCCCTGCCCACGGCAGGGGTGGAACGGATGAACTTCTCAGCCCAAACCATGCTGTGATTCTATGATTAGGGCTGTCCTAAGTAGGGCCAAATGCTGGGGCACCTTTGCCCAGCAGCCCCCTGTGCCAGCACGCTGCCATCAGGGCACAGCTGGCCTGTCCCCTTGGAGGGTGGCAGCACTGGACCCTCAGCCCCTGGGGACAGCGGGGCCTCTGTTCTCTGAAGACCTGTTTGTTCCCTGGGGACATCATGCCAACCTCCCTGAGCAGTAAATGACATCCCCCTGTGCACACACTGTCCAGAGACCCCCTGCCCAGTTATTCTGGGGGACAAGCTCAGCGAGAGCCCAGCACAGGTGGGCACAGCCCCAAAGCCCCCTGTGCCCACCACCGCAGCTGTGGCACACTCAGCCACCAGCACCTGCTGCCAGAGGCTCTGCCTGGAGCTGGGTTCCAGGCGAGCTCCTCCAGCGCTGGCAGATCACCAAGCCCCTCGGGGGGCTGGGGGGTGCAGCCCCGCCGATCCCGCAGAGCACGGGGTGTGGTGCTCACACACCCTGCAGAACACACACAGCCGCCTCCCCGGGACACGCGTGTCTGCACACCCGTGCCACTCCTCACACTCCCCTCGCACACGCACGGGGTCCTGTGCTGTGCTCTCAGGCTGGGCACGCAGCATCTTTGCACTTTCCCAAGGTCTCCACGCTTTCCCAGCAGATCCTTCCCTCTCTCCTCTTGCTTTTGCTGCAGGGAAGGGAAGGTTTCCTGGGGACAGCTCTTCGCTCCTCCTTCTCCTCCTCCTCCTCCTTCTCCTCCTGCTCCTGCTGCTGCTCCGGGTGTCCCCAGCCTGCACACGGTGTATCAGCCGTGCAGCCCATGCTGAGGCAGTGCCGTGGAGGATGAGGAGCAGGGAAGAAGCTCTCACTGCCCTCGTGCTGCCTCATCCTGGCAGCCCCCAAGCCAGGTGGTTGGGTTGCTTCCTTGGGCTTCATTCAGCACAAGCAGCTTGTGCTGTTTCTCCTCCTCCCTGGGGTGGGCTGCTCATTTTTGCCCCATAAGACAATGCCCTTTTTCAAAAACAAAGAAATTATAAAGTACATATGAACATATGGTAACATATATTCTAGGCTGCCTATGTGGCCAATTTTCTGTATGTTACCATATGGTGCCGCGTATTTAGCAAAAATATAACTTGACTGTTTCTCTTTCCATATGGGGATTCTTTTGCCTTAATTAATAACATTGAGCAAAAACTCTTTCTAAGGTTTCCAAGATTTCTGCAAGGGAGTATCTTATGACAGACACATGCTCCTGAAGGCTTTCCTCCTTATTTCTCTGCACCCTTCTGTCCCTGTCCCCTTCTCCATGCTGCAAGGGCAGCTGTGGGTACGTCTGCCCGTGGGGTTTTGGGAGGGGGATGCTGCACCCTGGCTTGGCTCCCAGGCCAGGGAGCCCCTGTCCCCCCCAGGACCTGCCCATCAGGTGCAGGGGTAACACAGTGACATGCCTGTGGGCCGGATCCCTCTGGCTCATCCAGGAGCTTTGAGGAGCCGAGTCAATGGAACGGAGCGGGAATGGGGAGGGCCCTGATGCAGCAGAGGGAGGATTTGCGGCCGTGCAGGGACTGCTGTCTTCAAAGGGGCAGAAAGCAGCACACTTTGGAGCTCTCCAATTAAGCCTCTCAAGTGTTGGTTACCTCACAGAACAGTAAAATCAGTCAAAGGATCCTCTCAGGCCGAGCCCACAGCCAGTGCCCGTGAGATGAGCCAGCTGTGTCACAGTGGGATGGGGTGGGAAGGGTCAGCGGCACAGCCCAGCTGCCACAGACCCTCCCTCTCTCCCAGCCAAAGCCTGTCAATGAAGACAACTCTCTGTGTGGCTGCAGATGTGTCCCTTGTCCCTCGGGGATGTTCCTGCCGTGCAGGCAGAGTGGAGCTGGCGCGGGGCGGGAGAGCGGGGACAGCAGGGGAGATGCTGGATCTCCACCTCTCCCTGTTCCCCGGGTCTTGACGGGGATGCTGAGCTCCCTGTCCCCCTCCTGCACATCTGGGGTGGGAAGGGACACAGGCAGTGCCTGGGGTGGCTCAGCTTTGCTGTGGCATGAGCCTGCCCCTGCTCCTGCTCAGCAGCAGCACATCTCACCAGCACTGCCCCCCGAGGGGCTGCCCCACTCCCACCAGCAGGCAGATCCCTCGTGGAGCTCTGCTTGAGTGTTCTCAGCCTCCCTCAGCCCCCAGATCTTCTGTCCCTGTGCTGCTGTGCTGGGCCAGCTCTGCCTGCAGGAATGAGATGGGGCAACAGTGCCTTGCAACTGGGTGTGGAAATGGTGGGTGCTTGGCTTTCCCTGCCCTTCTCCTGGAGCACCCGGTGCAGCCCAGTGAAGGCCAGTTGTGGGCAGGGTTAAGGCTCCAGGGTCAATGGGATCCAGGGGCTCCTTGCCTGGGCTGCCCCCAGCCCCCCAGCTCCTCACATCCCAGAGCTCCCCATGTCAGAACATTTCTCTTCTGGTCACCAGGAACTCTCCAAACCCCTTCTGCCCCTCCCTGGTCCATTCCCTATCCTGCTGCCTCACAACACCTCCCCACATCCCTCCCCTCAGCTCTGTGTGGATGTTCTGGGGTCCACAGGTACCTCCTGCTCTTGTGGGAGGCCTCCTCACTGGGATGCTTTGGAAGACAGGTCTTGGGCATCCCCTTCCAGTGCCATCAATCAGTGTCTCCCAGGCTGCAGGCATGGGTTGAGGCAGCTGCCCTGCTCAGCCCTGCTGGCCTCATCCAGCTCCCTTGGACAGCTGGGAAGGGGAGGGATGTCTCCCATGGGCTTTGTGCAGCCTCTGGAAGGGTTTCTTGGGCAGTCAGGCCAGTCCTGGGTAACCTGGACAAAGCAGCTGGAGGATCAGCTCTTGTTCTCTCAGCCTGGTTCTGCATCCCCAGAGCTTTCCTCTTGAAGACCTGAGCTGAACTGGAGCCCAGGCCTCTGCCCAGCTCTGCCACCTCCAGCTGCAGTCCATCCAGCGAGCAGCTCCCCAGCGGATCCTGGCAGAGCGGGGGTCACCAGCAGCTCTGTGGGGATGGGGCACTGCCAGCACTTTGTGTGCAGCTGTTCCTGGCTCAGGACACGCCACTGCCACGTGGTCCTGCTGCACCATTTCCTCCCAGTCCCCAGAGCAGGACACGGGCTGGGACATGTGCAGAGCAGGCCATCCTTGCAGCCAGATGGAAATCATCCACGGCCTGGGAGTCCTGCTGGGCACTGTGTCCGGCTGGTGGCCTGGCCCTTTGCAGGGTGGCTTTTAGCCATGCCTGGGAAGGCACTTGCAAAGGGCAGAACACCAGGGCTTCACCAGCAGCCTGGATCCCTAAATTTGCGTTCCAGGCTGGTTGTGTCCAGGGTATCCATGTACCACGGCTGAGGTACCAGTGGGATGCAAGTCACAGAATCACAGAAGGGTTTGGGTTGGAGGGGACCTCAGACAATCCAGTCTGCCATGGGCAGGGACACCTTGCACTAGACCAGGCTGCTCCAAACCCCACTGCAGGAGAGCAGCCCCTCTTTGGGAGGGTGTTCCTGAGCCAGGCAGCGTTCCCACCACGGAACAGCCAATGACCCGCCCTGCCCGACCCCTTGGCACAAATCAAATCCCCCCCTCACAAGAGGCTGTCGGTGCAGAGCCTGGCGGGCTCCTGGCGACGTGGCGGCATTCGGAGATGGCACGGGGAGAAGGTCAGTGCGTGCAGAGCGGCCACAGGCTGTCAGCACGCGGCTCTGCTGAGCCTCTGCAAGCAGGACAGCCACGGCGGGCAAAGCACGGGCTGTGCTCGGGAGCTGCCTGCAGATGCCTGGCACCGGGGGTTTGCAGTCCGGGGAGGAGAACCAGGAGGCTGGGCCACGTCCTGGAGCGCTGCCGGGGAGGTCTGGCCTGGTGCAGAGCGCACGGGAGTTTCTGGGGCCCTGGGAGAAAAGTGGAGGTTGGCCTCATATTTTAAAAGGGGAAACAAGGGCGACGTGGGTGATTTCAAGTCTGTCAGGCTGACATTGATCCCGGGGAAAATAGTGGAACGGCTGATACTGAACACAATGAATAAAGAATCCAAAAGGGTGATATAATTAATGCCAATCAACAGGGATTTATGGAAAATAGATCCTGTTAAACCAACTTGACAGCTTTCTTCCTGTTGAGGTTTTTTTCCCTTTTTTTTTGTTTAAAAACAGGATTACAAGTTTCTCTGGCAAGGTGGTGAGGTTTGCTGAGGACATGGGAACAGCAACCTGGACCTGGACACTGTGTGTTTTCTCCTTAAAAAAGCTGGAAAACCCAACCAACCATGTGGGGTGGTTTAAGACCACATTTAGGAGCTCATGAGTGGGCACAGACTGACCCTTCAGGGGATTTTCTGCCCGGCGAGTCCCACCAGTGCTGGGAAGGACACACTGGGCTGTGTCCCAGCAGCACACTGGGAGCAGGGAGGGTCTGCTGGGATGTCACTGGTGGTGCTGGGGGACATGTTGGGGGTGAGTTGCACAGCAGGGAGCACTGGGCATCAGATTACCACGGAAGTGGCTAATAAAGCTGATGGAGAGAGTCCAGAGGAGGCCACAGAGATGCTCTGAGGGTTGGAGCCAGGCTGGGAGAGCTGGGGGTGCTCACCGGGAGAGGAGAAGGCTCCAGGGAGAGCTCAGAGCCCCTTCCAGGGCCTAAAGGGGCTCCAGGAGAGCTGGCGAGGGACTTGGGACAAGGGATGGAGGGACAGGACACAGGGAATGGCTTCCCACTGCCAGAGGGCAGGGATAGATGGGATATGGGGAAGGAATTGTTCCCTGTGAGGGTGGGGAGGCCCTGGCACAGGGTGCCCAGAGAAGCTGTGGCTGCCCCTGGATCCCTGGAAGTGTCCAAGGCCAGGCTGGACGGGGCTTGGAGCACCCTGGGATAGTGGGAGGTGTCCCTGCCCATGGCAGGGTGTTGGAATGAGGCTGGGCAGGAAGTAAATTCAACCATGTGAAGGGGAAGTTTTGATCCAAACAGCTCCGATAGCAGATGGAGAGAGGGGTTTCCAGGCTATTTCCAGGCTATTTCCAGGCTGATGGCTGTGCCTGGGGAGCCTCACAGTGAGTGAGGGGGCTTGGGGCACTGAGTGCAGGGCGTGAGCACCCACATGAGCTGGACACTGTACCCTGCCATTGCACTGGGCAGCAGTGACCCTGAGGTAGGACATCTCAGAAAATATTGATAAAAGTCAGCAAATACATTTATTTATAGACTGCCCAGGACAGTGTCCACAGGTCTGTGTCCGCGTGGGATGATTCCTTCTCATCTTCTACAACTCCCTGACAGGAGGGGGCAGCCAGGTGGGGGCCGGGCTCTGCTCCAGGGAACAATGGCCAGGATGAGAGAAAAGGCCTCAGGTTGCTCCAGGGGAGGGTTAGGTTGGATATTAGGGCAAGTTTCTTCATGGAAAGGGTTGTCAAGCTCTGGCCCAGGCGGACCAGGGCAGTGGTGGAGTCACCATCCCTGAAGGGATTTAGAAGATGTGTGGATGTGGCACTTGGGGACACGGGTTTGGAAGTGCTGTGGGAATGGACGGACTCCATGGTCTTGGAGGGCTTTTCTAACCTTCATGGTTCTGTGGTCCTGTGGCCTCCACAGCCCAACCACCCCCATGCTCTGGGTGCAAGCTCAGCTTCACCAAACATCACATCACATCTGCCCCCTGCTAACCCTCCCCAGGCTCCCCAGCTTCTCTGCAGGCACTGTCCCCCTGTCTCAGCCCAGACACACAAGCACCGACAGCAGCAGCCCCACCTTGTAATATTTAAAACAATTTTATTCATGAAAATATGCTGTACAATGCACTATACACAGTTCTTTACATTGCCACATACACAAACTCTAATAGCACAACCAAGAAAGTTACCATTGCCTACGATAGATGCGTGGTGAGAGATGACGCCTCCGAGACCCTCCCCCCCAGTCTGTACAGTTATAAATACGAGGGAAAGGACGGACCCAAAACCACCCTAGGGAGCAAACGGGGGGGCCTCTGGCATCCCCCCACACCGGCTCCAGGCAGGGCTGGGCGGGAGCAGGGCTGGGAGCAGAGCGAGCTCCTTGTCCCCAGAGGGTGCACTGAGGGGCGGGGGCTGGAGGGAGAGGGGTGACGGAGCGGGGAGGATGAAGCTGCGTGAGTGGGACGTGAGGTGGCCTCGCTGTTTCCAGAGAGGGAACACGGAGCCCCAGCCACCCCAGACAGTGACGTAAAGCCCTGGTGTCCCCACACTCACAGTCACAGGGGGCACAGCTGTGCCAGGACCCCCAGGACCCGCCTGCCCCACGGGCACCAAGAACAGCCCCAACACCCCCCTTCCGTCACCAGCACCCGCCTGGACACCACGGCCCTGCATCCCTGGGCCCTTTGGTCCCACACCAGGGCCAGCCTGTCCCACCTGCCCCTGCAGCCCCCCCTTCCCCGGGGTCCCAGCCGCCTTGGGGGTGTCTGTGCCCGCCCCGCCGCCCCGGCCCCGCACGACGACTGTACACACGACGTTACCAACACGACTGCACCGCACACACGACAACCCCACGGTCACGAACCACGACGACAGCTTGGCGATGGGACGTGCCCCCGCAGCGGGGCGGGGGCCGGGGGGCAGCAGGGCAGGTGGGGACGGGGGGACACTTCTCTCCTGCTGCTGGTGCGGCTCCCCCTCCGCGGTGATGGTCGGCCCGTGCCTGTGACACCAAAGGGGGTTTGGGGACCCTGCCTGGGAGAATCCCATCTTCAAATGCCCGATTGCTGCCTGGCATGCTGGTGTGCTGCTGGATCTGTGCCTGGAGAGCAGATGCCTGGAAGAGCCAGGACCCCTTCCCTTTCTCCCATTCTTGGGGGGCAGAGGCCCCCGTTTCCTCCAGGGCAGCCCCAGCTGCCCTGCCTGGCTCTGGGTCCCTCACACCCACGTGCTGAACTGGGGGCTCGGGGATTAAATAGCCATTTGCAATTGGTTTCCAAGGATTTGAGAGATGCCCGAAACGAGAGGTGGTGTATAAAAGGAATGCGGTAATGATCCTGACCAAAGAATAATCCTTTTTAAAAAAGCATTCAAGAAAGATTATATATAATAGAATATATTAAATTCTGTACATGATCAAATAATGTAAACATAATTAATTAACTTGTAAGGATGTCTTTAGAGACTGTGCCTGCCGTGTGCCCCGGGTGAAGGTGAACGGGGGCACGTGGGGCTCCTCTGTCACACTTTGCCACAGCCATGTGGGTCAGGAGAGGAGCAGGAGGTGCCCACCTGCAGGTCCCCCTGCCCCTGCTCTGGGCAGCTGCGCTGTCCCTGTGGCTGGATGGGACCCAGCGCCTGCACCGTGGCAGAGGAGCTGGTACTGGGGCAAGAAAGGAAGAGCTGGGCTGGGGAAACATGCTGGTTCAGTGGACTGACCCTGCTGCAAGCCAGGGCTGGGGGTTAGAGACAGCCTGTGGCGCCCAGGAAGAAGAATGGCTGAGCAGAGACCCCACAGGACAGAGCAGCAGCTCCCACCACCTCCTCCCAGCCCCTCCATCGCCTCCAGACCAGCCACTCTTGCTGCCCACCAGCCTGTCCCCTCCAAAACCCTGCTGCATCCAGGGCTGAGCTGCCCAGCAGCTGTGCAGGATGGTCGGGGCACCCTGGCCCACTCCTGCCCCACTGAGCAGTGGGGCCAGTTTGGGGTCCTGGCACACAGCAGGAGCACGTGTGAATCGTGGTCCCCATCCCATGGAGCCCCAGCCCCTGGCAGATGGGTGCGCCTTGCTGACAGCCCCCTGGACCAGCCCTCGTGGCACCCCAGGGGTGGGCAGTGAGCCCACTGGGACAGGCATAGTGGCCCTGACCCCCCAGGAGCCCCACAGCCCTGGCTGTGAGCCCTGTGGCACCTCCCTGAGCAATGTGGGTCACCCAGGCCTGGGGCAGGATGGGCTCCACGCTGCATCCAGAGGCCTGGCCACCACGTCCCTCTCCATCTCATACACACGGCCCCCCCTTCTCGAGGATGACCCACAGCACAGCCCCCCAGCTTTCACCCCATCATCCAACACCCAAAGCCACGGCCAAGCCAAGATGAGCCATGTGATGGGACGCAGCCACCAGCATTGCCCACGGCCTCTCTCTCCCTTCTCCCTAAGCTTGACCCTTTCTTCCTTCCAATGCAAAAATTCAATGGCAAAAGAGTGCATGAAATCAAATAAATACGCCCCCCTCCCCGCCCCTGCAAGCTGCCCCTGAGCCTCCAGCACGAGGGACCCTCACTCCCAGCAGGACACCCTGCAGCGTGCCCAGCCTGCTCCGGGCAGGGACTGCAGCCTTCCCGTGGCACCCTCAGCCCCCAGCGGGCACAGGGGCTGCCGAGATGCTGTTCCCAGGGCTGCTGACTGCACACCCTCCTCTCCAACACCACCCCCTTCTCACTGCTCAGTAAGAAAACCTGCCTGGAGCCACACCAGGACACCTGCAGTGGAGGTGGCCTGGGTGCGTGGGCTCGGCAGAGCTCTGATCTCCACCAGGACTGAGGGGTGCTGAGCTCCCCCTTGCCCTGGGGCAGGGTCCCCACTCCTGACACTTCTACCCAGAGGACTCGTTTCCCAAGGTGGCTCAGAAAAGAGTCCCTTCCCAGGGGGGATGCCCACGCAGGGGGCTCCCACACCACCAGCCATCACCACTCTGCCACCCAGCCCAAGGGCAAATCAAACTGGCACCATGGCGCAGGGCACTGGGACCCTCTAGAAGGGCTTTTCCTTCCTGCTACGCCCCGGGATCTGCCTGGCTCCGGCTGCCTCTCCCACCCACCTGCCCTGCGTCCTCCAGAGGATGCTCGCAGGACCCGCAGACCGGGCACACGTGGGGCTGGGGGGTCCTCCCCCATCTCAATATTTGACCCTCCGGTTTGTGTTTTGTGTTCGACCTCAAGCTCAGACCGACGGCTCTCGCCCATCTTAACAAACAAAGGCAGAAGAGAAAGGAAAAAAAAAAGTTAGTCTCTGTGTTCCCCTCGTGGCTTCCCGGCGGTGAGCCCGCGCCGGGGCAGGCGTCACCCGGGCACCCAGCTCTGGTTCGTGGGCTGCGGCCCCCCGGGCAGCGCGGGCACGTTGAGCCCGTTCTGCGGCGGGAGGGCCGAGTCGAAGTTGAAGTCCATCTCGTCGCTGTCCATAAAGTCATTCAGGATGATCGACTCTACGTCGCACTCCAGGCTCCCGTTGAACATGTCCAGGTCCAGGTCTGCTGGGAACCTGTCTTGGCCCAACACGGGGGGGTGGACAGCCCCCGGGTAGGGGCCCTGCAGCGAATCCAGCAAGCTCATGTGTGCCCCTTGGTTATTAGCGTAGGAATGCAGGTGCCCGTGGTGCGGCATGGCCGCCATGCTGCACGAGTCACTGGGCAGGCTCATAAGGCTGACAGGATTGGCTAAGGCACTGGTGTTGACCGCAGGGTGGTGACCGGCTGGTGACGGGTGGTACAACGCGTTGCTCTTCATGAGAGAGCCCGGGTGGGACGGGTAGGAGGACAAACCCTGCTCCCCGCCCCCGCACAGCAGCGGGTTGTGTCTGTGGCCACGGGCCGGCACCATGGGGCTGGCCTGCGGCAGGGGCAGCTCCCCCGGGACCATGCTCTCCTTGTGCGCGTAGGAGATGGAGGAGAGCAGGTCCTGCAGAGAGGCGTTCCTGTAGGAGCTGACGGGCGAGAAGGTGGCTTGCTTGTTCTCCTGGATGGTCTGCATGGGCAGGCGGCGCATGAGGCTCATGGCCGGCTGGCTGTAGATAGTCCCGCAGTAGGTGTTGGAGGCAGCCCCCATGCTGGAGCACTTGGAGTTGAAGGTGAAACTGGAGCTCCGCTGCCGCAGGGCGGCCGGGGGGAGCTGCTGGGAGGGGCTCATGGTGTAGCCGTCCTGCAGGTCCTCCAGCATGCTCTCCCCGAGGCTCTCGTTCAGGCTGATGGTGCCGGTCAGGTCGGTCAGCCGGGGCAGCTCCACGGAGCAGCGGGCGCTGAGGGAAGGAGACATGGTGCTGGAGGGGCTGGGGTACATCAGCGGGGAGGAGGGGGTACCATCGTCCTCCTCCAGCTCGTCCGGCTCGTGGTTGGCCATGATGGGCGAGAGGCGCCCGCTCAGCGTGCTGGCCGTGGAGTTGGCCCGCGTCCGGAAGTCCGCCCAGGCGTCGTACTCGTCGCTGGCGTGGGACGCGGGGCTCTCCGACCACTTGGCCTGCTGGGAGGAAGGGCTGTCCTCCCCGCGCTCCTGCGTCACCTGCAGCTGCTTCTTCTTGCTCGCCTTGCCCTTGATGCGCAGGAACTTGCTGTTGTTGTCCATGGACACCGCCCGCCGCCGCGGCGTCTTGCCCGTCTTGCCGCCCTCGGGGTTCAGCATCCACCAGGAGCTCTTGCCGGTGCCCTCGTTCTGCACGCGGATGAAGCGGGTGTGCAGGGACAGGTTGTGCCGGATGGAGTTCTGCGGGGACAGCAAGGACAGGGGGGAGGGTCAGCAGCAGCTCCAGCATCCCAGAAAAAAGGGGATGCCCGCGGGGCTGAGGGGTACAGGGGGCATCGTGGGAGACCTGGGCTCCATCCCCTGGGATGTCTGAGCCAGAGGGGTTGGGGCTGGGAGAGCTCGGCTGGCAGGTCCCTCCCACAGCCCTGCCGGGCATCCCATGGGTCACGGCCCTTTGCTGCATCTCCCAGCTCTGGCTTTAGCACAATTCCCATCGTGGCAGGGAAGGGGGGTGTCTTTAGCACGTGTCCCAGGGACCTGCAGCAGGCAGGGCCGCATCTCAGGGGAGCTTTCTTCCCTGGCAGGAGCCTGAGGAGGGATAAGGTGAGGAGGCAACAAATGGAGAGGCAGAGTCAGGACCATGCACAGGTCCAGGTCTTCTCCATCCCTCTCAGCCCCAGCCCAGCAGATTGTGTGGGATGCTCCCAGCACTGCCTGCACCTCTGTGGAGATCCCATCCCACTCTCCACCAGCTCCACAGGCAGAGGGACTCCTTTTGGGCACGAACACTCTGGAGTGGACTCCAAGCCCCTTCCCCTGCCTGGCATCATCCAGGATGTGCTCCCCTCCTGCCTCAGCACCAGGAGGTAGGAGCATGTCCTGCGCAGGGCACGTCGGCACCACCACAGCCCAAAACAACCATGTAAGTGAGACCTTGTCCCCAAAATGCCTGTCACCCCCTGTGAGCAGGACCGGGGGCCCACATGGAGGGGGTCTGGCTCTCTGTGTGTCTGCAGACTGGCTCTGGTGACAGGGACACACACCCTGCCCAGGAGGGGAGGCTCAGGTACCACAGCACGGGGTACAAACCCCACTGCCCAGAGCAGGACTGGCTGGGGGCTCCCTGGACACTTCTGTCTCCCTGATCCACATCCAGCATCTCCTGCTGAGAGCAGCACTGAGTTCCCACGGCTTGTGTGGCAGCCCTGGCCCTGAGCAGCTCCCTGGCTGGAGCAGGGATGGGCTTTCAGGAGGCAGGAGGACACATCCCAACACGAGCATCCCCAGCTGTCCCTGCTCTGTGGGGTGACGGGCTGGGGTGGCCCTGGGGCGATGCACCTTCGCAGCTTTGGCCTGGGGAAGGGAGCGGGTGAGGATGTGAACACAGACTGGGAGAGGAACCCACGGAGAGCAGCCCTGCACAGAAGGTTCTGGTGGCTGAGGGGCTGGACATGAACCAGCCACGTGCACTCACAAATACAACCCAGCCTTGGCTGCAGCCAAGGAGTGGCCAGCAGGGCCAGGGAGGGCCCTTTTGAGACCTCACCTGCAGAGCTGCATCCAGCCCTGCAGTCCTCAGCACAGGAAGGACATGGACCTGTTAGGGCAGGTCCAGAGGAGATCACAGAGCTGCTCCGAGGGCTGGAGCCCCTCTGCTCTAGAGCCAGGCTGGGAGAGCTGGAGGTGCTCACCTGGAGAGGAGAAGGCTCCAGGGAGAGCTCAGAGCCCCTTCCAGGGCCTAAAGGGGCTCCAGGAGAGCTGGAGAGGGACTGGGGACAAGGGATGGAGGGACAGGACACAGGGAATGGCTTCCCACTGCCAGAGGGCAGGGAGAGATGGGATATGGGAAAGGAATTGTTCCCTGTGAGGGTGGGGAGGCCCTGGCACAGGGTGCCCAGAGCAGCTGTGGCTGCCCCTGGATCCCTGGAAGTGTCCAAGGCCAGGCTGGACGGGGCTTGGAGCACCCTGGGATAGTGGGAGGTGTCCCTGCCCAGGGCAGGGGTCGCACTGGATGGGCTTTAAGATCCCTTCCAACCCAAACCAGTCTGGGATTCCCTGATGCCAGCCTCTCCCTGCTGATGTGCAGCTCACGGGATGCCACCCAGCTGCCTGTGCCTCAGTTTCCTCAGTGTCCAGAGGAAAACGGTAAGGTGCAGAGTCCAGGGAAGAGCATCAGTCCACAGTGGAGAGACTCTTCCCCAGCACTGCCCAAAGGCTCGGGGCTGGGCAGGGGCTGATGGATGGGGGAGGCACCTCCCCAGCCCCTGCCCAGCTGCAGGAGGGACAGAGGGACAAGGAGGGGGAGGAACCTGTGGTCCAGGGGAGAAAGTTTGGTGCTGTTGTGGTGTACAGTGGAATACTAATGAAGAGGCAAGTGAGCTCCAGCCTCATCTATCATATTATGTAATGGCTTACTTCTCTGCACTTCATTTATTTGGAGATTGCTCCCAGGCTGGCTCCTCGCCAGCAGCCACCAAATCCAAGTCTACAGAAATCAATCTCGCGCTGACTGATTAAGCCGTGTTTAGAACTAATTGCTCCTTCGTGTGTGGGGAGAATAAATTACGGGCTTTAATTTCACATCTTTAAAATGCAACTGCAGGTATGGGCCAGCCATTAACCCCTTCCTGCACGGCTGGGGAGGGGGCCCAGGGGGTGGTTGGGACACAGCTGCCCAACTGATGCTCATCACCAAGCAAGTCAAGCCCTGTCCAGCCTGCCTGGCAAGGAGAGTCCCCGTGACCCCTCCAGCACCTCTTCCCAAGCCACAGGATGATCCAGGCTCCCCTCCATGACTGAGCTGCCGTACAAGTGGCAGGGACAGAAGCAGAGCACGTGGCTGTCACTGCCCTTGCAGGGCCGGGGCCACCAGCCAGCTCAGCCCCACAGTGCTGCCCTGCACTCAGACGTGGGGGGCTGGGGATGCCCCACCTGGGAGTGGTGCTGCCAGTCACTGCTAGGCCCCTGGCAGGAGTGGGGACCCCTCATGGCCGCAGTCCCTCCCTGCCAGCACTCCCTGGGTCTGCTCAGCCCGGCAGGCAGGAGATGCTGCAGCTGGGATGGAGCTGCCATGCAGAGCAAGGGCAGAGGGGCTGAGGTTTGGGGATGCCACAGATGGATGGAGGTGACACTCAGCATCCTCTGCTACGGCCCCCTCCCACCCCAGCGCGGGGCACCCTGCACCCCCTGAGGCAGGGGACAGGGCTGGCAGGGTCAGGCTGCTCGACGGAGAGGAGGGAAGGGGAGGCTGCTGCTTCTTCTGCAGCCCAGCTTCATTAAGAGCCCGAAGACAGCAGCAATTAAGTGCAAGGTGCAGCACACCCGGCTCTCTCCTCATTAGCACCCCGACATGCTCGGCTGGCCGCGGCTCGGGGCACACGGAGCAGGGCGGGGGCTGCGCTGGGGCGGGCCAGGAGCTGATTAACAGCCGGCAGGCAGGGACCTGCTGCACCCACCGCCACCCCGGCAGCCCCCGGGCACGCAGCCCCGGCTGGCAGTGACGTGCAGGGGGGGATGCACAGGGGACGTCAGGGCTGGCAAACCCCCCCTGAGAGCAGCTGCCCTGGCACGGGGTGCACTGGGGTCAGGGAGGGTGCGGGGCGCGCAGGAAAGGACGGTGCCAGTCCCAGGGCCCCCACGACGCCTCTGACACCGCTCTGCCCCTCCCTGCCCTGCACCACTTCTCACAGCAACCCGCACCACTGCAGGGCTGGCCGTGCCCTGCGCCCTCGCCGTGCCTCCCTCCCCATCCCCTCTGCCCCCGTGTCACCCCTGCCTGTCCAGCCCGCTGCCATGGCTCAGCCCCTCGCTGGTAACGCGGCCCCACGCGGCCCCCGGCACCCAGACCCCAAACGGCACCAGGCAAGGAGCATCGGTCCCCCGAGCACACCCAGACCGTGCCAGGTGACACCACGGCTTCGGGCCCCAGCCCTGCCCCCGGAGCCCCCGAAGCTCTGCCGAGGGGGCGGGGATGCCCCGGGTAGCAGAGGGGAGGGCTGGATGTAGCACCAGGGCTGCAGCTGGACCAGACCCCCTGTTCAGCCCTGGCAGGCACCAGGGCAGGACGAGGCTGAGCCCGTGCCAGCCCCCAGCCACCAGCTGCCGAAGGCTTTGCCAAGCTGGAAGACCCCAGTGCCATCCCGGTGCCCGTCTGCTGGGGGCTGGTCCTGCTGCGGGGCCTGAGGGGGGGCTGTGGGCACCCACAGAGCCCCTCACACCCCCCCAGGAGCCCTCCTTCGGCGAGCCTCATTGTCGGGGGAACAGGCAGTGTGAAATCGGTCTGATTAGCAATTAGTCCCATTGTAAAAGGATTAGCCGGACCCATTGTTTGGGAGAGTGACTTGACTGTCAATGGGCATCTGGCAGCGATGATGATGATGATGATAATGATGACGCAGTGGGAGCCGGAAGCGATTCCCCGAGGCCAGACCCCCGGAATGAGCATCGACCCCTGAGAGGAGTCTCGAACCCCGAAATGAGCCACCCAGAGGGGCACCGACCCCCAAGATGGGCATCGCTGCCAGACCCAAAGGGTCGTTCGCAGGGCCCCAAGCACCTGCCCATCCCCACCCCAGCAGCAGTCCCACGGTCACACCTCCAGCCCCGAGGTGCCCACGAGTGCCGAGGTGCAGGATGGGGGGCTGAACATCCCGCTGCCTGCCCCGAGGAGAGCACGGTGGGGGAAACAAGTGAAATTCCAGCCAGAGCAGGCCCTGGCCAGGGCTGGGGAGAGCAAACAAGGGGCTCTGTGGACCTCCCCCTCCCTGTCACATCCCCTGCACCCCTCTGCTGTCCCCACCACTGTCCCTGGGCTGCCGCCTCTTCCTGCTATCCCTCCAGCACCAAGGGTTTTCCAAGCAAACTCACCAATTCCAGCTGCTCCTCACAGATCCCACACTTCACAGCCCCACTCCCAGAGACCCCCACAGCCAGGGTGTGTCGAGGGCTGTCTGTCTGTCCAGGCTGCTGGTCCATCCAAAAAAAAGTGCCCATTATTACCTAGTGGGGATTCTCACGCTGTTGACAGGAGCGAGCAGGGACAGGGACAGGGCCACTAACAAGAGCTCTGCCAGCAGCACAAGGACAGCTCCAGGGGTTAATTGATGCTTATTCACTTCTTGCACATAAAAATTGTCACTGTTGGAGGAAATATTCCAGAGGGCAGAGGCTGCCAACAGCCTCGATGGGGCTTCATCCCTGGGGATGCTGTACAGGGAGGGTGGTGGCATGGGACAGTCAATGGTGACACCCCCAAAGACATCATATTTAACCCCAAAAATGGCTCTGCCGATGGGCACCAGCAACCAAGTGCACGATGGCCACCCCCATGGCCTCCTGGCACTGTCCCCTGGGCATGGCCAGCCCTACTCCCTGCGCTGGTGCCACCATCCTGCCCGGAGCAGCTGGTGGCCGAGCGCAGCCCACCAGCCCTGGCACCGCCGCCCCCCGCGCGGGGCCCACGCCTGCCGGGCGAGCAGGTGGCAGCTGGCACGTGTGACAGCACAGCCCACGCGCCGGGGATGCCCACGCTCGTGGCCAGGACCGATGGCCCGCGGTGACAGGAGCTGGATCCCTGCGCTGTGCCAAAGGCAGGCAGCGGGATGAGACCCCCAGCACCTCCAGTGGCTGCAGCTGCATTAACCCACCCCATATCAGCCCGACCCAGAGGAGCCCTACACCAGCCCGATCCACACCGGCCCCCACATCAGCCTGCCCCACACCATCCCAATCCACAGCAGCACCCCCTGCACGGGTGGGTGAATCCAGTGCAGGGAATTACACGGAGCCAGCAGGGGCGAGGGCAGAGGGGTGGCTGTGAATCCAGCCCAAGCTGTGCCGGGGTTCCTCCAGCCTCACACCGGGCTCCCGCAGGATGGGAGCAGCCCCGCTGTGAATCCCCGCTGTGAGCAGCCCTGTGATCTCCCCATCTCCCTGCTGCCCCAGGGGCACACGCTGCCTTGCTGGACAGGAGCAGCCCCAGCACAGGGCGAGGCGAGGCAGTCTGGAGCAGCTGCCGCGTGTCTGGGATCTCCCGTGCCGCCTGAGCCCTGCCTGCCCCACAGCATGTCGGGGTCTTACTGCCCCACAGCAGCCCTCTCCCAGCCCGGCAGCCCTCCGCAGTGCCCTGTGGCCATGAAGCCACCCCACAGCCAGTCCTTGGCACTGCCACACAGCACCCCGCAATGTGTCCCACAGCATGCCACAGCAAACCCCCTGCACTGCTCCATCAGCTCCTTGGTGCCCTGTGGCAGCCCACAGCCAGCCCCCTCAACGCCCCATAAGCCCTCAGCCCCCTGCAATGCCCCAGAAGCCCCCCAGTCCCCTCCACGCCCCATGAGCCCTCGCAGCCCCCTCGCTCTGCCTCAGCACCCCACCACCAGCTGATGCCCAGGTCCCGTCTGCCATCTCCCCCTGGGAGCCCGGGCTGTCCCCCGTCCCCAGCACGTCCTTGCCCGGTGCCTCCGGAAAGGGCACGGCAGGGGCAAGGGGAGGCACCCCCCTCCCTCCCCGCCGCGGGGGTCTCGCCCGCGGCTGCGAGCGGAGGCAGCGCATTCGGGTCAGCGCGCCGGCTGAGCAGAGCGGGGCTGACGTGCTGCTAATTGAACCAAATGCCCATTAGAGGCGCGAGGGGCCGCGGCCCCGGCCCCGGCGCAGGTGGCTGACACGCGAGGAGCCCAGGGCGGCACGGCCCGAGCATCCCCGCCCCCCCGCCGCGCTCCGAGCACAGCCACCAGCTCATTAGGAACCGCTAATCACCCCCGAGATGTGCGCAGGGCGGAGGGACAGCTGGAGCTGGCGGGGTCCCCGTGCTGCAGCCCCCTCTCTGAGCACCACCCTCCCGTCCCTCTCTGTGTCCCCTTCGTGCCACCCCCGCTCAGGGACCGGGCAGAGGCCCAGCCTTGCCCTTGTGGGGCACACACGATGCCGTGGGGCAAAGGATGGCTCCAGACAAGCCCCACACTGGAGTGTGGGAGTGCAGCTGGCACCCCACATCATGGGACTGGGCTGTGCCACCCCCTGCCCACGTCCTTCTGCCATTCCCTGGGCTGGGGGATGGTGTGTCCCAGACCAACCTCTTCTGGAAGAGAAGGTCCAGGTAGGAACCACCACAGTGACCCTGACCTCTGCCAGGACTCGCCCAGGCCCAGCCCGACCCCCAAACCCAGCCAGAGCCTGGCTGTGGCTGCCTGGCTCCCGGCCAGTTTCACAACCAGTGCAGGTGCTGTGCAACTGGACGGGTCCCCGGGGCGATGCCCATTCCCTGCCTGGCCCCGTGCTGGTGCTGGCCCACCTCTGCCACACACCTTGGCTCGCAGGGGGTCCGACCCCGGTGCAGGCCCCCAGTGCAGCCCCCCAGTGCAGCCCCCCGCACACTGGCACAGAGCACCCCCACACTGCAGCCTCCCTGCACCCCGGCTTGGCACAGAATCCCAGGGGGTGCCAAGCCATGGGGGCAGCTTGGATCAGCCCTTAGGGCTGCACAGAGGGGTGAGACCCCCTGCACCCCCCCAGCCAGGTTGGGAGCTGGCAGAGAGTCCACTGGCCACATGTGGACTCTCCTCATGCCCAGGCTGGAACCAGAGTGCCAGCGTGGCAGAGGTGGCACTCACGGGCCAGCATCCCTCTCCCAGCCCTGGGACTCTTGCCGTTGCCATGGCAGCCACTTTATTTTAGCCAGCTCCCATCACTCCACGTCCCCTTCAAAACCCAGAGCACCCTCCCTGCTCCAGTGGGTGCAAGGTGCCCCCCCCAGGTACCTTGCTGAGAGCCCAGGGAGCACCTGCAGCGCCCATCCCTGTGGAATGGCTTTTCCCTGCGGTCCAGAGGGGACAGACACAGCACCAGCATCTCCTCTACATCCTGTTATGGTCAGTGGGGGTCACACCAGCTCGGCCACCATGTCCCAGAGAGGTGGCTCAGGGGACGGCTCATAGAACCATAGGATGTCCTGAGCTGGAAGGGACCCTCAAGGAGCATCAAGTCCAGCTCCCGGCCCTGCACAGGACACCCCAAAAATCCCAACCTGTGCCTGAGAGCATTGTCCAAATGCTCCTGGAGGTCTGGGTTCCCACAGCGCAGGGGGAAGGGGATGGATGGATGGATGGAGGGAGGGAGGGATGGATGGAGACAGAATCAGGACTGATGTTGTGTGATTTCAGTGCTGGGGGAACACCTGCATGGCCAACCCAGCTCCCACAGCCTGCACAAAGACACTCCTTGCCTTGGGCTACTCCTGGTGGGACCAGCACAGCCCCCAAACCCGCCATGGCTGTGCTGGGCTGTTTGTGACACCCCCTCCTCCAGCCACAGCAGTTCCCAAGCTGGCTCAGGACAGGAGGGGCCAGAAGAGCTGGTCCCAGTGCAGCTGGGAGAGCTCCTGTCACCCCACAGTGTCCTGCCCCACTACCCCGAGGATCTGTGCTGCCCTCCAAGTAGGGACTGTCCATCCCTGAAGGGATGACCTGAAGGGGCAGAGGAGGAGCCCGGCGGCGGTGGGGAAGGCAGTGATCCCTCTGCACCCTGCATGCAGAGGCACATCTCTGTGAATCCCCCAGCACCCCCCTGCTGCCCCACGTGCTCCCCAAAGGGCTCATTAGATCAGAGCAGGGCTGTGGCTAACGAGCAGGCTCATGCTCCCCTTCAGGGACAGGCAGGGAGCGGGCAGTGCTGGGGAGCTGGGGACCCCCCTGTGGGACTGGGGGATGTTTCGGGAGAGCCTGGCCTTTCCCTGCCCCCTGCCAGTGGGCAGGAGCCCCACAGCGCTGTGGGCACACAGGACCCAGCTGCAGGCTCACCCTGGCACCAGGTTCCTCCCAGAAACACAGCCCTGGCAGCCCCAACGCCACGGTGACAGGCTGGCCCCACACCCTCCCTGGCTACGGGGTCAGGTAGCACACTGCAGGTGCCACTGCAGGGCTGGCAGGAGGCAGGGGACAGCCAGGACCCCTGCCCACCTCCTGCCTGCCCCCCTCGTGTCCTGTATCCCTGCCCTGGAATGATGCCAAAGGGAAGGGAGATTATGGCTGATGTGTTGCCTATCTTGGCAGGGGCTGGCCCTGGCACGGCCACCTGCTCACGCTCAGAGCTGGAGGCAGCTGGGCCACCTGCCCTGGGGGCTTGTACCAGATCCCACCGCCCGCCCAGCTCACCCCCAGCCCCTGCGGGATGCTGAGAGTGGGCCATGGGGCTGGGGGTGCTGTGCAAGGGGGGAGCCCAGGGTCAGACCCTGCCCCTCTCAGAGCTCCAGCCAGCCCCAGCTCGCCTGAGGTGCCACCACAGCCGGGGATGCTCTGCAAGGTGCCTACATCCAGCTAAGGGACATCAGCCCCCCACCTCTGGGGACAAAACCCACCCCCACCCAGCACCCCCTGCCCGCCTGGAGCCCTCTCCAACATGTGAGGCCAGGGCAGATGCCTTGGGAAGACCCTCTCCACCAGCAGTCACTTATCCCGTAATGCTCTAATGACACCCCAGAGCTGGCCACCAAAATAGCTGCAGTAAATCACCCGGAGCTGCCATGTAATTTTTGCATGAAATTACAGGATTTTTTCCCCTGGGTTCAATTTCCTCCACACCAAGTTCTCACCGCAGCCAAATCATTAAAGCAGCCACACTCCCTTTTCCTCGGGTACCACTTCATCTCCCTGCTGGCTGCCCCCCTGCTGCTGGCACTGGGGCTGGGGCCGGCTGGGGACAGCGGGTGCCCCAGAGCTACCAGGCAGTCCTGTCTGTACCCACGCTGAGCGAACCCAGAGCTGCTCCAAACCCGAGGCAAGGCACATCAAATCATGCTGAGAGACCCCAGGGAGACCCAGCACCCGCCAGGGATGCAGGAGGTGCCCCAAGCAGGATGCTGAGCCCCCGTTGGGGGTTCAAACCCCAGCAGGCAGAGGAGCTGGCTGTTCCCATGAGGGAAACCTCCCACCTCCTCCTCATCGCCTGCGGGAGGAAGAGGGAAGCAGCAGGACTCAGCCTGCACCATCCCGTGTCACACAGCGGTGCTCGGACACCCATGGGAGGTGACCCTCCTGTAGGGTGACACAAAACACCCTCTCTGGGTCACTTGGCTACCCGGGAGGGACGTGGCTCCCATCCAGTGTCACCCTTGTGGCACTGCCCACTGCAGCACCGCTGAGCTGAGCAGCACCAGGAGCCCCACACCTGGGGGCTGAGTCCAGCCCCATCCTCCCCTGTCTGTTCCATCCAGGCTGTCCTGGTTTCCAGGCTGAGAGCTGCATCAGAGCTGGACTGCTCCCAGCGAAGCACAGAGCGCTGGGCAGGGAGCCATGCACCGGGGCACACACGTGTTCCCCAGGGACCCGCTCTGCTCCGGGTCTTCCCCGCCTGCCCCACATCCTCACGTCACCCCTGGGGAGCAGCCCCACAGGGATGCTCCGAGTGCCTCTGTGCTGTGTCCTGCTGCCCCAGGCACGGGGCTTCCAAGGGGCCATGGAGCAAAGCCAAACCCTCCCCGACACGCTGTGTCCCACCAGGACTCCCACAGGACTGTGCTGGCTGCTGGAGCAGGGACAGGCTCCCCGTGCCCTCAGGGCAGCTCTTGGAGATGGGGAGCTGGTTTGGCCATGCACGGAAAGCTGCCTTTTGCTTCTCAAATAGAGTCAGACAATCACAGACTGGTTTGGGTTGGAAGGGACCTTAAAGCCCATCCCATCCCACCCCTGCCATGGGCAGGGACACCTCCCACTATCCCAGGGTGCTCCAAGCCCCGTCCAGCCTGGCCTTGGGCACTTCCAGGGATCCAGGGGCAGCCACGGCTTCTCTGGGCACCCTGTGCCAGGGCCTCCCCACCCTCACAGGGAACAACTCCTTCCTGCAAGAGATTTCATCCCACCACCAGCAAGAGCAGATGGCAAAGGCTTGGGAGAACTCAGGGCTCTCAGCCCTGAGGGGGAAGGGGAGCAGAGGGGTGGCCAGGACAGCAGGGACATCCCTGCCACCAAATGCCCTTGGCTGAGAGATTCTTCATGGAATAGTTTTATTCCAATAAAAAAAAAAAATCCCAGTTGCTCAGGAAAAGAAAGGTTTGTACCAGTGTGCAGGTTTCAGGCCCAGTGGGTGGAGCTGGGGAGGGTTCAGTGATGCCTCTAAGGGAGAAAATCCCCACTGTGCGGACCTGCTGTGCAGAAATGTGGCAAGAAGCACTATTTAAAAAACATCTCTGAAACGGAGGAGCAATTTCCAGCCAATGGTGAGGTTGACTCCATCTGGTCAAGCCCATGGCATCCCTGCCTGTCCTGGCAGGCTCTGGGCTGTCCCCGCTGTCCCCACGCTGCTGTCCAGTGCTGACAGCCCAGCCCACTGCAACACACACCGGGGGCTGGCTCCAGCCCCTGCTCACTCAGCCTCGGGGGACAGCACATCCCCCAGCCCCAGCCCCTCCACCAGGGCCAGCTGTCCCCTGCCAGCCCTCGAGCCAGAGCCCCCCATGCCAGCGCATGCTGAAACCCTCCAAAATCCTCCAAATCATCCTTGAAAGTGCCCCATCCTTCAAAGTCCCCCAGCAGTGCCCAAGGCCAGGCTGGACGGGGCTTGGAGCACCCTGGGATAGTGGGAGGTGTCCCTGCCCACGGCAGGGGGTGGAACTGGACGGGCTTTAAAGTCCCTTCCAATCCAAACCATGATTTTATGAAAACCCCACATAACTCCCTTCTTTCCCCTTCCACCTTCATTTTTTGTGCTTGTGTGCAGGAGATGGAGGGCATGGAGCCCCGTGTCCCCCGAGCCCCCCTGGGACAGGCAGGATCCGGCTGCTGCAGGGAGTGGAGACCCCGAGGGTCACCCACTTGGCAGAGGGGCAAACACGCCCCACCTGGAGCTGCCAAAGGATGGTGGCAGGGAGGCACAAGCTGTCACCAGTGTCCCCATGTCCCTGCATGGTCAGAAACACAGCAGAACGCGGCCTCAGGCCCCTCCTGGCCTGAGCGAGCCCAAAGGTCCTGATCCATGTGCCACAGCCCCACAAGGGAACGTCAGCGGAGATGCTGCCACAGCTGAGGTGCCCCCGAGTGCAGCACCCTCTGCCATGGGGGCCCAAGGGGCATCAGGCACCCCAAAGCAGCCCCTGGAAAGCAGTCCTGTCCCCTGGGCCCCACTGCCTGCTGTCCCACGCACACAGGGGGGCTCAGCTGCCTCACACCGGGCTGAGATATCTGGGGATGGGCACTCCCAGCAGGGCTGAGCCTGACGAGCCTTTCGTGTCACTCAGGCAGCCGAAAATTCAGACTGTGCCTGGGGCTGCTCTGTGCATCCCCAGCCACACGCAGACCCTGCTGGGAGAGACAGTGAGACACCGGGGGGGGATCCAGAGACCCCTCATACGATCAGCCCACGTCACACGCCCATCGCGTCCCGGAGCCCCCCGGCACACGCTCACCAGCCAAAGTCACGCAAGTGGAGCAAGGTCACCGCAGGGCCCCAGGGACGTTTCTGGAGCTCCAGCCCCGTGGGAAGGGGGGATGGTGAGTCCCAGCCGCCAGCCCGGGGCCGTGCACACATGGGAAGCGGAGACAGGGAGGGGGCGGTGGCAGAGAGAGCCGCTGCTGCAGGAGCCAGCCCTGCCGTGGGCACCTGCTGTGTCCCACAGCCCCAGCCTGCTCCCCCCGGCCAGCCCAGCCCACTCCAGACACCCACCCTTCGCACCCACGGAGGGGGTGACGGCACCCCGGGGTGCCCGGGGGGTCTCCCCAAGGAGCTCTTGGGGGTCACTGGCACAGTGGGTGGGGTGAGGGGCTCACGGCCGGGGTGGCTCCTGAGTAAGGTCCGGGGGGTGAAGAGGGTTGGAGAGCCCATCCCTGCTCTGCCCCGAGGAGCACCCGCTGCAGAGCCCTGGGTGGCAGCCGGCAGCTCGGGGGGGCTCCCAGCCCCGACGGGATGCTGGGCAGGAAGGCAAAGGTGCTCTGGGAAGGGAGATGGAAAAACCTCCCTTTTCCCAGGAGGCTTGAAAGAACAGCCCCCGGCCGTGCCCCAGCCCGGGTGGGTCCCAGAGCCGTGCCCGGGATGTCCCCAGCCTGCAGTGGGGTGTCACACACTGCTCCAGTCACAGGCTCGGGGCACAGTGTGCACCACCCTACACACGTGCAGCCCCAGCCACAGCCCACATCCCTCTGCACCCCCTCCCGTGCCCCCCGTCCCCAGCCCCCCTCCCGTGCCCCCCGCCACCCGTGCCGGCTGTGCCATGACTCAGCTGATCCCATTTTTTTTTTCCAGTTTGCTCTGCACCTGCTAAGGACAGACCCCCCCGCCACCCCCGCAGCTCCGGGCTGGGGTCCCGCCAGCCTGTGCTTACTCACAGCACAGGGAGCCAGGAGGAGGGCAGGAAGAGGAGAGGAGGAGGAAGGGAGGCTTCCCCCACGCTCAGCAGCTGCCCAAGGGTGGACCTAAAGCCACCCTTGTGCCCCAGAACGTGCTGGGGCTTGTGCCAGGGGTAAAACCCTCTGGGGCAGGAGGTTCCCACACGTCGATATCCCCAGCACTGCCAGCACCCAGCAGCCTCCAGGCACACACTGAGCACAGCTCTGCCCATCATTTGCGTGGCTGAGCCCACGGAGTCCTGGAGTCACCTCGTGGGCCTTGGTGTCACCCCACAGGCCCCTCATGTCACCCCACACCGACACACTCGCCCGTGAGCACAGCCCCACTGGCGGGTTGGAAAAGGGGGACCCCCTGGGTCACCCCCGGCCTTGGGGGCTCAGCAGGACAGGGTGGCTGGATCCCCTCGGTGCTGGCAGAGATGATGCTCCCAAAGGGGTCTGTGCAGGAGAGGGGCTGGCTGCCAGCAGGGCTGTGGCTCCCCAAAACCCCCCCCAAAGGAGCACCTGCCCACACTCAGCTCCCAGCCCAGCACACGGGGCAGAGCACAGGATCCTCGGGGAAATCCTGGCCGGTGCCGCGCTGCAGGCTCCGATTTCATCCAAACACATTCCCTGGGCAGGGCTGAGCACCGCCGCCTCAGCAAGGGAATTTCCAGGCTCTGCATCCACTGGTGGAGAAAGCACTTGGAACTGCCCATCCTGGGAGGCTCCCAGCCTGCGAGGGGGGGTCCCAACCTCCCCTGCCCTGGGATTCAGCACTGTACCCTGCTGCCACAGGGCTCAGGGAGTATCTGCTCTCCTGGGAGCAGGGGATGTGCCTTGCCCTGGGAGCTGGGGATGTGCCACCTGGAGTGCTACGGGGCAAAGCTGTTCACAGAGCACGGGGGACACGCTGCTCAGGGCATTCACCTGCTACTGGGATGCTGAACACTCCTCACCAGTGCCCTGCTGGAGATTTACACCTCCTGCCAAGACCAGTTACTTTGGTGACCAGGAAAGGTCCAGTTGTCCTGGACACTTGCCAGCACCCCTTGGCTATTCTTCTCTTGGGAACACCAACTGCCCACAAGCCCAGACACAGTCCCCAGCCCGTGGTGCAGGGACAGGGTGGGACACAAGGTGGGGACCGTGTCCCCAGGCTCTGCTCGTCCTCCCACCCCTGAGCTGCCGACTGCTCCCCACACCAGGCAGACCCACGAGGCACCTGCAGTGAGCAGAGTGGGCTGGGCTCTGTTGAGACAGGCAGGGCTGCCTGCTCCCCCAAATCTGCCAGGCCATGTGCCTCATCTTTCCATCCCTGCCTTGGAAGGAGCCACCCTGGGACCTGTCAGCCTGTCCCCACCACCCAAGGCCACCATGGCCCTTCCACCAGTGCTGTCAGGCAGTGACTGGCTTGGCACAGCAGAAGGCAGGGGATGGGCTGGGGACCCCCACTACCTGCCTCCAGAGCTCCCGGATGCTGGGTTACCCGGGAAACAGGGATGACATCGCAGGGGATGCAGGGAAACTCTGCCCGAGGTGTGCGGGATGCCATCGCCGTTGCCAGGGAAACAGCAGGCGACATCCTGCAGGTAAGGTGGGTGCTGGCGTGGGGGCCCAGCGATGCACCCTGGCTCCATCTGCCTGCAGTCCAAAAGGAATTCTTGCCCTGTGGCACACGCCCTGGGGGCAGTGAGGTTGGCTCTCACCTTGCCACTCCCCTGGGGCACTGGTGAGGTGATGAGGAGGGGACTTTCCCCTTGGGGACACTGCCACCCCACCTGGGGCTGCTCTGCTGGCAGCAGGGAGAGAGGAGCCACTGTTCTCCAGCTCTGGCTGAGCACTCTGCTCCCTGCTCCCCCACCCCTGGGTCTCCCCAAAATCATACCCAGGGACACATTCCGCTGCCCACAGCTCCCCACCATCAGTCCATGGTCAGGGGGCTGGCAGCAAGCCCACCCCAGGGAGGGGGAGCTTTGCATCCCTGTGTCACCTTTAGCTCAATCACAGTCTCTGCTTTTCACTCCAAGGGCTCAGAAGCACTAAGAACACCCCAGGATTTTCCCCGATGTCCCAAACTTCACCACCAGGGATGCACCACTACCCCGGGCAGGGTGTCCCCCTCTCCAAGCACTGTTGGATCACACGGAGTGTCAGGAAAGCCACAGCCCACTGTGGTGGTCTCTGGGCTGCACCTGCACACACGCTGGCTGTGGCAGGACACAGGGACGCTCCCAACGGGCAGGCAGCGGGATGCAGGAATGCTGCCAGACCAGGCAAAAACCCAGCAGGACCGGGGGTAACAACGAGACCGCAGAGCCACAACAGGGGGCTGCTGGGGCAGGGGGGGCAACGCATGGTGCAACCTCTGCCCCCCACGCACAGCTCTGGAAAGGACTCAGCTGGCACAGGCAGCCTGAGAAGGAGGAGAAAGAGGAGGGGAAGGAGGCAGCTGCCCTCGGGAAGCAGCAGGATCCCTGCAGGCTGCTGCAAAGCAACAGGAACACAACAACCCCCTCCTGCCTGTCTTGGGGGAGTTTGCCCCCTGAGGAGGAGCAGCTTTACCTGTAATGGCAAAAATTACATCAGCCAGAGCAGCTGAAGCAGCTGGGCCCGGTGCCACTCGAGGGAGGATCCGGATCCACCCCACACTGCCACAGGCCCTGGGGCCACTCGGCCCCCCAGCAATGGGACCAGCTGCCTTCCTGCAGCAAGGAGGCACTGGAGATGCTCCAGGCCAGGCCCTGCAGCATCCTTGGGACTGGTTTTTTACTTCTGATGGGTCTCTCTGGAGCACGAGCCCCCAGTAACCTGCCCCCCACAAACCGGCAGCGATGGCTTGGGCTGTGGGATCAGCCCCATGACTGTGGCAGGAGCTCGTGGCCCCAGGACCCTCCCCAGGTCCACACTGCCAGTGGGGGCCTGTCTGTCAGTTGGAGGAACGAGACACTTGGAAATATAACTACGCAAAAAAAGGTTTCTGGAGGGGAGGGTGTCACACAATGCCCAAAAAGGGCCAGAAGGAACCAGCGCCCAGAGCACCAGAACAAACCAGCTCTGAACTGCAATAGACAGTGCCCTAAACCCGGACCCAAGGGTTTGAACCCATCCACAGCCTCCCCGGATGTTAATTTTAGTGTGTTTCTGGGGGGTGAGGGGATGGGAATTGCAGGGCTGGGGCGGATGCCAGGGAGGGGGACAGAGGATGACAAGGCACAGGGAGAAGGTGTACAAGCGATGGGAAGTCACACATCCCTGCAGGAAAGCAGCTGCTCCCAACTCCTGCACCCTGGAAGCCCGTCCCGAGGGGCCCGAGCACCCGGGGTCATGCCTCAGCACCCCCCAGCTGGGGGTCCCCCGGCTGTGGGCACCTGCGCCTGGTGCCAGTCTGGGTACAACGCCCTGCCCGGGGGTCCCCCCAGGGATGGAGGGGACGGGACACCCCCATCCCGACGAAGCCCGGGGGACCTGGCAGCCCTTCACAGGCCACCCCCCCCCCGGGCCCCCCGGCCGCCCCCACGCGCCGCCGGCCCCCGGCTTCGTGACACGGAGCTATAATTGAATTAGCCGCTGCTGCCCGGGCAGCGCCGCCTGCAAACCATCCTCGAATTCCTGGGCACGGCGCCCGCTCGCTGTCTGCATCCCGGCCCCACACCCAGCGCCTCCGCCGCCGCTGACCCAGACCCGAGCAGCCCCCGAGGGTCCGCCCGGTCTCAGCGGGCTCGTTCCCCCCGTGAGCCCCGAGCGCCGGGGCCGGGGGGCAGCGCTGCTGGGGAGCCCCCCGCGCCTCTCCCGCGGGGTCAGCTGCGCCGCGGCAGCCCGAGCCAGCCCGTCCCTGCGCCAGCTTCCTCCGCTACAGAATGTACCGAGGCCCCGGCGGCCCCAGCCAGGGACACGATGTGCTCCCCGCTCCAGGCCCTGTTTTTCCTGGCCGGGCTCCTGCTCCGCTGGCGGCCGAGCTCTGTCACTCAATGCAGCTTTTGTTCGCTCCTCGCTCGCCTCCCTTCACACCTCCATCCCGCCCCTGCAGCCCTCCAAGAGCCCTCTGGACCCCGCCGTGACCGTCCCCAGCCCTGCCTGTCCCCGGCCGTGACCGTCCCCTGGCCTCTCCCACGGCTCCAGCGGTGCCTGGACAGGATTTTCCCCTCCCCACGAGCGTGGTCATGGCTGCTGGCAGAGCCATCCCAAACCATGGGCACCCTGCTGAGCACCAGCTCCCAAATGCCATCCCCCAGGAGCGAGGAGGTCACTGCCCCCCTCATCCTGCCCACAGCCCCATCCTGCTCTGGGCACAGACTGGCAGCCTGTGGCTGGTGGCCCATCCATAACTCGCCCGTGGGTGTTACGGCGTGCAGGGCACAGCCCATGTGGATGTCCCCCCCTTGCCAGGCTCAGCACCACGCCAGCCCCATCACTGATGCTGTCCCAGCTGTCCCAGCTGCCCTTCCGGGACCCCCAGGGACACCCGTCCCCACTGCCAAAGGGGACACCCATGCGCTGCGGGGATCTGGGGAGGGCAGGAGATGGAGCTGCCCACACAGAAGAGCTGAGTGCAGCCTTCAATCCTGGCACCCACTGGAAAATGGGAATTTTCCACTTAACTGACAGAGGGCAGGATTAGATGGGATATTGGGAAGAAATTCCTCCCTGTAAGGGTGGGGAGGCCCTGGCACAGGGTGCCCAGAGAAGCTGTGGCTGCCCCTGGATCCCTGGAAGTGTCCAAGGCCAGGCTGGACAGGGCTTGGAGCAACCTGGGATAGTGGGAGGTGTCCCTGCCCAGGGCAGGGGGTGGAAGAAGATGATTTTTAAGGTCTCTTCCAACCCAAACCAGTCTGGGATTCTGTGATTTGAGGTCCAGTACAGCAGCTGATTTCAGCTTCCTGATCTTTAAACATTTCCCATGGTAAAAGCAAAAGACTCCCTATGATCCCAAACTGCCACTATCCCGTTTAACCTGCTGGAATTTCCCTCCACCTGCCCTTCTCCTGCCTTCCCCTTGCAGCCATTTCACCATCTGAGTCTCTTGGCCCAGCAGCTCTGGCTGCCGAGCGGTGCATCCTCCCCCTGAGCACTGGGGCACCCGGCCCCAGGGCTGGAACTCCCCAGATCTGCAGTCCTGGGGAGACACCAACGATGCAAACCCTCCCCACCATGGCACCACCACCATCCCCCCGTGCCCTGGCATCTTGGCAATCACCTGGCAACGCTTCCTCCATCCCTGCCCACAGCCTGAGAACAACCAAACCTGCTCCACTCCTCCACCCCTGAATCCCTCCCCCCTCCATCCCTCCCCACAGCCCAGGAACAGCCAAACCCGCTCCCACCCCCTGCACCCCATGGACTAAGCCTGCTGGCGTTGCTCCTGTATCCCCAAGCCCCTCTGGTTTTGCCCTCCCCCCATTTTTTTGCGGCTGCTCCCTTCCCTGGCAGCGGGAGGGGGTCTCCCCTGCATCCGTCTGGCAGCTCAGCCCCTGTCGCCACGGGGGCATTAGCACCAGAGCTGCAGGGAGCTCCCCGGGGAGAAGTAAGTGGATCAAAGGGTTTTAGCAGCAGACGGCTCCCAGACAAATCTGGATCGTCTTCAAGGCAGCCACTTGCGGCTACAAATGCACTTTCTGCCTGCAGCTCCCCAGCCAAAAGTTTCACACCGGCTTTGGTGCGTTTAACCCCTCGCTGCTCCCGGCCCCGCAGCCAGATCCCGGCTGGATGGGAGCATGACCCGCCCTGGGCAAATCCAGCCCCGCAGGAAGGGCTGGAGGGACTGGGGGACTGTGCATTTGTGCAGAGACCCCCTAAAAGATGGGGTGTCCTGAGCCAGGCAGCGAAACCAGCTCAGTCCCCCATCCCCGACACAGTGACAAGGGGGAAACTGAGGCACGTGGGTGGGGGAGCAGCGGGGAGGGTGGTGATGGTCCCCGGGGTACCTGCCCCTCCATCCCCTGCCCGTGTCACCCCCAACCCCTGGCAGCAGGTCGGTGACAGAACTGCGACCCCTCTGTCCCACCCCACTGCCCCAGCCAGCCCGTCCCCCCCCTCACAGGCCCCCCCAAAGCCGGGCAGTGCTGGGGGGCAGCTGGGGGGAGCAGGGCAGGGGGAGGCTCTGCTGGAGTCTGCTGCCATGAATTATTCAGGGCACGATGATAATTGCAGGAGCCCCCGGTTCTGCTCACTCTCCACACACAGGAGCAGGAGTTGGGCTGTGGGGAGGGCTGGGGGCAGGGAAGGGGGTCCCAGGGACCACTGCTGGCCCCATCTCCCCAGGATTGTGTCACCAGTGAGGCAGGAGGGGACCCCAGGAGCCACCTCAGCATCGTGGCTGGGGGCCCTGCCCCAGACCCTGCAGCTGGGTACCTTGCTGGGGCCTTGCTGGTTAAACTGGAGCTTTGGGGAGCCAGGCTGGCCCCCCTGTAAGCACTGCCCACCCTGTGCCTCCCCTTGCTGCTTGATGGCAGCTGCAGGACCCCCCACTTTCCAGCCCTGCGCCCCACACTGCACAGTCCATACCCCAAATCTCCCAGCCCTGCACTCCAGCCTTCCCACCCCACATCTCCCCACCTCAGTGCCCGATTCCCAGCTGTGGGGTCATCCCCTGAGACCCACATGGGCAGAGACAGGTGTCCCTGACCTCGGGGACGGGCACAGAGGTACCTACGTGGACCCCACCATGCATCCCAGCAGTAACCCCATGTCCCCCCATGGCAGGTCCCCACCCCAAAGCCCTCCAGTCAGTGACAGTCTCACCACTGGAACGGGGGCCTGGCAGGAGCCTCCTGTTCCTTGGCTGGTGCACTCAGGCTCCGGGATGGAAGGAAAACAAGAGAGGGTCAGCCAAAAAATCTGTATGGGGGGTGAGCAAATCCTGCTGGGATCCCAGAACTGCCTGGTCAGGAATGGGCAGCAGCCAGGAGGTCCAGGCACATGGGAGGACACCTGAGAACATGCTGCTGGGAAGCTGGGGATCCCCCCCATCGCAGCAAGGAACAGCACTGCACCCCCAGACCCATCTGGGATGCCATCCCAACTGCTGGTGCTGGTGTGCCGTGGGGTCAGGGGGGTCAGGGGCTCCCCCCAGTGACACCCCATAACCCACAGAGCACAGAGGGGCCAGGGAGGCAGAGCCGAGCACAGTGGGGCCTGTGGGCATCGTCACAGTCCCAGCAAGAGGGAGTGTCCCAGTGCTCAGAGTGCACTGGGCCAGCTGGGAGACCCCCAGCGGGCAGGTGGCAGTGCCCCAGTCTTGACTCCAAGGTGTGGAGCCCTCCCAGGACAGGATGCATGGGGAGAGGGAGTGGGGTGAGGGTATGGGGTTTTCAGCAAGGGGGGGCTTCTCAGTGTGCGGGTTCAGGGTACGGGGTGCACGGGGGGAGTGGGTGCAGGACGGCAGGAAGTACATATGGGTGGGAGTGCAGGCACGGGGGTGCAGTGTGCAGGTTTTGGGGTGCAGGGTGTGAGATGCAGGGTGCAGAGTTCAGGCAGCACAACACAGGATGAAGGGGGGAGAGTGCAGGTTCTGGGGTGCACAAGGGCAGGCTTTGGGAGCAGAGTGTGGGGTGCAAGGTGTGGGGAGCAGGTGCAGGGTTTAGGGTGCAGGTTTTGGGGAGCAGGGTGAGGGGTGCTGGGTGCAGGTTTTGGGGTGCAGGGTGGTGGCCTGGCACGGCACAGCACTGCAAGGAAGTTCATGCCAACCACACAGCCCCTGTGTGCCTGGGGCCGACATTCCTGCCGCTCCCAGCTATGCCCCCCACACCCCACACCCCACACCCCACCCTCCCGCTCCCCGGTGCTCCAGGGCCGTGGGTGCTCGGGCCTGCCCTGCCGTGCCCGGGCAGGCTGTGCTGCCCTGCTGCTGCCTGCCAGGCCTGGCACAGCTCCCCGCTGCCGCTGCGCCCGCCCCAGGCACGTCTCCAGCTGCCGGGCACCGTGTCCCCCAGCCCCTGCCCCATCCCACCCGCCGGGCACCGTGACCCCCAGCCCCTGCCCCTTCCCACCTGCCTGGCTCTGCTCCCCAGAGCTGCCCGTGGGGCTCTGCCCAGTGCCGTGCAGGCAGCTGCCCGAACATGAGGCACATGGGCCCCACCACAAGGACGCGGTGGGTCCTGGGGCTGGGTGGGCACTGGGTGGTCCCCACCCCTGGGCAGAGGTTTAGCAGCCACACCAAGTGAAGGGTACCACAGGGAGGAACCCTCCATCCCTCCTCCTGCTACCCACAGCCCCAGGGACACGTTGCCAAAGGCGTCAGTCGGGATCTGCATCCTGCTTCTCGTATTTGCCTTAAAAACATGAAATCCAGCGGGAAACAGAGCTGCCCCCCAGTCCCACAGTCAGCTCCTGCCTTTCACCTGTGAGCTCCACTGCCACACACACACCTTCACCTCCCGGCACCAACCCAATGGGACCTGCAATTAATCCCTGCCACAGAACAGAGCTGATTACAACAACCAGCGCCATCACTGCCTTACACCTCGGCAAGGGCGTGAGCAGAAACCCTGCGAAACAGACTCCTTGGCTTGGCTTTTTTGTTTTCTCTCCAGCTTACAGGTAACAACCAGGAATGGGCAAACCCTCTTTTAATGGACTCTTAATAATGCTATAATTTCCCTTTGCATGGAAAGTTTTCCAAACAGTCAAAGATTCAAAACAAAGCAATGATTGTTTCTATTAGCATTAAATTCTACTCTGGGAGAGAGAATAAATCAAGCAAGGGGATTCAATTCAAAACAGAACTATAAAAAATCCAATAATGATTTTTTAATATTAATAAGAAAAATATATTGTTATGCACCCTTAGCATTTAAACTTCTAATCCAATCAGCGCAAAGTGCAGAGATAAATCACAGCCACGAAGGAGAAGGGAACAACCATCAAGCAGGCAGCAATAAAATGCTGTCTTACATCCCTGGGACAGGCATAGGTTTGACAGTCTCGAAAAAAAAGCTGGAATTTATGAGTCTGTCGCTCCATGAGCTTGTGAATTCCTCCCCTGCATCCCACACGCACATTCCACCTGGCAGGGACGTGAGGACGAGTGCTGGACAGGATGCAGGCAGGAGGTGATGGCGGGCACCCCGGCTGCCCAAACCTGGTGCTGTGGCTGGGCAGAGACAGGGAAGATGGGGACTTGCCCATCTTCATCCTGCTGAAACCCGCTCCCAGCAGCCATCAGAGCTCCAGCTGGCTGTGCCACGGGATGGGATGGCTCCTGCTGCCCTGCAGCCACAGCAGGAAGGAGCCAATGGACCCCCTGCTAAAAGAGGTCACAGTGTGGTCCTAAGCACGGTCACAACCCTGGTCTCCCCAGCTCTCCCACCCTTAGAGCTCACACTGGATGTTTCCAATCCCATGCTACCAAACACATCCAAGAGTCCAGGCAGGCTCTGGGGATGCTCCAAACCTCATCGTGCTGTGACGTGATGCCCACTCCCCCAGCATCAACAGATGCCAGTATGGGGCCCATGGTACCCCCCACACCCTCCGTTCCCCATCCCTGTGCGGGGAATGCCGGGCAGCCCTTCCCACCCCCCGGATCTGCACTGAAAGCACATGGCCGCGGGCCCTCCCACAGAGCCTGCGGGGCTGGGAGATGCCCCCGGCTTTGCCAGGGTCACAGTCCGGGAATGACCTGCTCAGGCTTCCCGAGGCTCACGCTGTGCCAGGCTCCCCGTGGCTCATGCCGTGCCATCCCCACTGAACTCATTATGGATAATGGCACCACAATTCACCCGACGCAGCCAGGCTCTGCTCCCTGATTTATCGGCTCCGGCGGATGCTGCGCTGCCACAGGGGCCAGCACCGAGCCGGGACGAGCAGCAAAATGCCACGAAATGTGTTTAGAAAGTCTCAGCTCCTCGTGGATTCCCCCAAACCCCGAAGCTCAGTGCTCCTGCTGCAGGCAGCCACATCCAGGGGGAGGGAAGTGCCGAACCGGCGGCGGGAAGCAGCGCAGCACCTGCAGCTGGCAGTCCCAGCCATGCGACAACCGAGGACAAAAGCCATCTCAGCCATGCAGGGAGTTCCCGGCCGTCTGGCAAACTGCTGACGCCACGAACCAGGGCGAGAGGGCGTTTGGGGACAGGGGGCCGGACACGCTGCTCCAGCTCGGGAGCACCCCGGGGCTTCATTCCCGCCGGCTCCCGGCTGCTGAGCTCCTGGGAGAGGCTGCTGGGGGGTGAAGGATTAATCACAGCTATTAGAGGTCCAAACCTGACACATTTTGGGGCCTTTCTGCTCCACTTTCCCTTCAGATGATTTGGGCAGAGGGTTGGGGAGCAGGTGCCAGGCTCATCCCCAGATCCCCAGCCTGGCACCACGTGGGTCCCATGCAGCACTGACACCCTGCCCCGGGGTAGCAAAGCTGCTCCCTGAGGAGCCGAGGGCACCCAGGCCCTCCTGGCACTGTGCGAAGTGTTTTAAGGAAAAAAACAGGGTTGAGGTGGCCAAACATCCTCAGAATGGACTGACTAATGGGCACTGGGAGCACTGGGCTCGTGGGCTGCTCCAGCCAGACGGGTGGTCCAGAGGCTCAGCTCTCCTGTGGGGTACCCAGTGAGGTGGAGGAGGGGGGAACCCATGTCCTCCCACCCCCACGCTGCCCTGTCATTCCTGCCAGCCTGGCTGACACAGGAGATGCCGGCTGTCCCGGGAAAGCACAGTCACCAGTGCAGGGGCTGTCACTGGAAGGTGCTTGGGGACCTGGAGCGAGGGCAGTGCCACCACTGAGAGCAGTGCAACGCCTTCCCATTGGGTTCCAAACAGGAACTGTCACCCTGGCGTGCAACACCCATCCCCAACACGTTCCTTGGGGCCCTCAGCCGCACCAGGGCTGGGCACGGAGCTGGCACAGCCCCACAGATGCCCGTCTCCTCCACACCCCAGGGCTGGCCTGGCTGCAGCCGCCTCCCAATCCCACAGGAGATGAGACAGACTCCCCGGGAGACACCACAGCTGCCCTGAGGAGGGTGAGGGCATGAGCAGTGCCAGGATGCCCGGTGGAGAGGCTGCAGGCACCCGGATGTGATTCCCGGGGGGCACCCACAGCCCCGTGGGGTGGGCGAGCAAAGGGGGTTTCGGGGAGGGGGTGGGGGGGGTGAACTTTTGAACCCACAGGCAGGAGATCAGTGCATTACCTTAACGCGAGTTAAAAATAACCGTCTCGTCTCTCGAAATGAGCCTGTCTGCAATTACAGCTTGGCATGTCTGCTCCGGAGCGTCCCCGGGCTGGCACCGCGCCAGGCGGCTGTGAACAACCCTTGCCTTTCTTCTCCTCCGTGGCATTGCCTTTTTTTTTTCTTTGGGTTTTGTTTTGGTTTTTTGGGTTGGTGGGGCTTTTTCTTCCCCCCCCTCCCCTTCCCAAGTAAATCAAAGGTGGCTGCTCAGCGCCCCGGCTCGGATTCCCCCCACCCACCCAGCCACAGCCGGGTCTTCAAAAGCCCCCAGCGCCTGCAGAAGCACGGTCACACTGTATCCCCAAGGACATGTTGTCCCCACAAGGTCCCCGAGGACAGGCGGACACTGTCACCGGCCCACGCTCCCAGCAGGGAGGTGCAGTGGTCAGTACGAGCCAGCCCGAGGCGTTTGAGGGTCCTTCCCGTGCTGCCCCGGCACACCCGATGCGCATCCTCCCGCAGGGCGTGGGCTGGGCGCGGGCAGGAGCACGCGTGGGGAGCCCGGCGCACCCCCAGCACACAGGGACACACCAGGGGACACACCAGGGGACACACGAGCCCAGGGAGACTGCGCGTGCCCGGCGGCATCGCTGCCCGCACCCCCGGGCTCTGCCCAGCCCCTCGAGGGTCTGTCAGCGCCAGGGGATCCGGGTGGAGCCAGCCAGGGCTGTTTGGGAAACCTCCTTAGCCTCAGGAGGTTTCCCTGCGTCGCTGCTGCATCCCTGGCTCGGTGAATGCAAGGGGCCATCAACCCCAGTGGCAAAGCCCAAGAGAGGCCCCACTGCCAAGACCCGGCAGGCACGGAGGGGTGCTCGGGGGTCCTGGGGAGGGGGAGAACGAGCCCCTTGCTGACAAAGTAGGCACCAGTCACACAGACCCCAGTATCACCCCATCCTGCTGCTAACCCCTGGGGCAGCCCCCTGATGCTGCCCCCCACCCCACAGGACAGCAGTGGGTATCTCCCAGTGGAAAGCGTCCCTGCCCATGGCAGGGGGTTGGAACAAGATGATTTTCCAAGGTCCCTTCCAGCCCAAACCAGAATGTGACTGATTCCATGACACCACACAGCAGGCGACAGCTCGGGATGCCCTGGGATGCCGGAGCATCCCTGCTGGGAGGGAAGGGACCAGCCTGCTCTGGGGGTCCCCGGGCTCCCCGCCCAGCGCCGGGTGCCTCCTCCTCCCCGCGGCGGGTGAAAGAGAGCTTTGTGCCGGGGCTTTCAGTTCTCCTGGCTGGCACCCGGCCAAGGCACCACATAATAATGAACAGATGCTGTCCAAAATGAGCCTCAGCGGCAGACAGGCGAGCCTCCGCGTGTCCTTCCGTAACCCAAAGTGCCTTTCACCTCGGCACTAATCAGGCACCTTCGGTGCGAGCCGACGGGAAGTGTCAGGCTAATTAAAAGAAACGTGAGCTCGGAGCAGGCAGCCCACCGTGGTGGGTGCAGGAGCAGGGGGCAGCTGCCTCCCCGCAGGCAGTGGGGTGGCAGGAAAAGGGGAGACCCTGACCCGGCTCCAGAGCATCCCCACGGGAGACCCAAGGGCACGGTGGCTGTGAGGCTTGGGATGAACCCCAGAGGTGGAGGGGACAGCCTGGGAAGGGGGTCCAACCATGTCCCAGACCCTGCTGATGAGTGGGGAGGGGAGACTCATCACCTTCCTGTGGGCTCCCTGTGCAAGGACACGGTGGTGACAGGGGTCCAACCCCACTCCTTAAGCCCAGAGGGCCTCCCACTGCCAGCAGCATCCCAGTGAGGGTCCCACTGGGATGGGACAGCGGTGACAGGTGTACAACCCCATTCCCTAAGCCCAGGGGACCTCTCACTGCCTGCAGCAACCCCGTGAAGGTCTCACTGGGATGGGAAGTGTGGCCAAGGAGCCCCAGCTCACTCCCACAACACGCCTGGCCCGACTCACAGCCTCCCTAAAAAAATATTTACAAGGCTTTTTGATTACAAAATTCATTTCCTAGCCCAGAATGCTGGTCTTCATCCCATCCCAGCACCAGGGAACAGAGGGAGGAATGCACACAGGGATCCACAGGGGGATGGATGGAGAGAACATCAGGCTGCAAGCATTCTTCTAGTCCACAGGATCTTAACTGTAGTTTATATTCCAGTGGTTATTAAAAATAAAGGGGGGAATGGAGGGGGGAAGCTAAGAGCAGAGCAAGCTGTTCATTTGGAGCCTTTCCCTGGGGTTTAATAAAGCCCCACTCGCTTCTGTAGTATCATTTTTATGCTATCATAAAGCCGGACCATTTAGCAGGTTTGTGTTACTTCAGCAGTTAGCGCTGCATGAGAAGCGATTCCAGAAGAAGGGAGAGAGGGGGGAAAAAATTAAAAGATGAAAACCTCCAAAAGGAGAGAGTAAAATGAGGTGGGAAGGAGGAAAGGGGATTCCTCACAGCCATGCCGCCGGCAGCACTGCAGCACATCAGGGCAGCTCAGGGGGATAGGAGCGGGCTCCTCCACCCCTGGGTGAAGCCAGGGACAGGTGGGGAGACCCCAGCCCAGCATCCAGGGAGACCCTGCCTGCACTGCGGGAAAGAGTCAAGGGGGCCCTCACAAGCGGGGATCCCAGGGGTGTTGCACCTGTGAGGACTGGAGAGCCAGGGCAGCTTCTCCAGGAGCTGTTGGAGCTGAAGCAGAGGGATTCCCCGAGGTGAGGAGCCAGCAGCTCCCCCCAGCCCTGCCTGGTTCCTGGGATGGCCAGGCTCTCCCAGCCCCTCTGCTCCCAGCCCTGGGCAGCTCCCCGGGGAGCATCGGGTTCTCCGTGCTGCTGGAAGAATCTCCATATATGGAGAGGATGGGATCCGGGACCCCGGCTCAGGGGGGGCTGCCCGGTCAGGGCTCCCCTGGGGGCAGTTTGGCTCCGCTCAGCTGGGTCACGGATATCACCCCCTGAGCCGGGTGGCACCCACACTGCTACTCCCAGCACAAATGGGAGAGAGCCTGCTGGGCACCCCCAGAGCCGGGCACCCCATCCTCCCTCTAAGTGCCCCCTTCACTGCTGTGCCACCCCCAGTGGCAGCACCCAGGCTGCCCTCCGTGAGGGGAGAGTCATCCCCATCGGTCCCGGCGCTGGGTTGGAGCCTCTCCAGCCACACTGGGCAAGGCCCCAGGGGCACTGTCCCCATCCAAGATGGGAAGGACCAGGACTTGGGCAGGGGCTGGGCACCAGGGACAGAGCCACAGAGCCAGGAGCTGCTCCCCTGAAGGATGTTCTGGGGGTGTCCAGCAGGGCTCTCCCCCGCGGCCACAGCTCGGGGGCCCACGTGTGCAGCCAGGAGGGGAAGCACCCAAACCCCCCAAACCCTCGAGCAGCAATGGACACTCGGACCACGCTCCCACCCAAACAGCATTTCCACACCTTTTTCTCCCTAAGTCATTTCCATCCTGCCCTGCAGGAGGACGGTGGCACTTGGCAGGGGTTGTCTCTGCATGGCAGCCCCGAGGAGCACGGCGCAGCCCCCGGCAGCCCCGGGCCCCACGCGTGGCACGGCCACCGCGCTGCCGACCCGGCAACAGAAGGGAGGAGGAGGTGGAGGGAGGGCTGGGAAATTAAGGTTTTCAGCACTGTCACAGCCACATCAAAAAGGCATCCACCAGCTGATGGCTTGATTGTTATATTTTGGATGTCAAACCGGAGCAAGCAGAACCCTTTAAAATGCATCAGTGCCGCTGCCTTTCTGACGGAGGGTGTTGGTTTCCCATTAGCAAGAGGAAAGCGTGAGCTGGAGCAGAAAACTTCAAGCGCTTTGGAATTGATAAAATAACAACTCCCTAATTAAGCAGAACTGTCAGTCAGCGGGTGCCCGCTGCCCTGCATCGGGAAGCAGCAGCAGCTCCCAGTGCACAAGCTCAACACACCAGCTCAGCCCATGGGGGATGCACATCCCAGGGGTCAGCAGCAAGAGCATCCCCCCTGCTCTCCATTATATCCAGACAGGTCCTGGTTCTAGTCCTGAGGCTGGGCACAGCTGAGGTGTTTGGGTTTATCTCACTCACCATGAATGATGTGGCTGCCCCATCCCTGGAAGTGTCCAAGGCCAGGTAGGACGGAGCTGGAAGCAACCTGGGATAGTGGGAGGTGTCCCTGCCCATGGCAGCGGGGTGGAACGGGATGAGCTTTAAGCTCCCTTCCAACCCAAACCATTCCATGATTCTATGAAACCATGTAATGCAACACACAGCCTGGTGGGGAAGGAGAGGCCCAAGCCCAAAATGCAGCCCCTGCCAACAGCCTTCCCTTCCAAGAGACAACAGCCAGCCTGGGGCTCACATTCCTGACAGACACATCGGACAGCATGTGTAGGTTCAGCATCCACACCACCAGCAGGATGCAGGAAGGGGTCCTGCTGTGAAGGTCCCCCCAGTGCCAGAGCAGGGCAGAGAGGGTTTGGAAAAGTCAAAAGGATTTCAAGTGTTCATGGCGGGGTTGAACAGAGCTCTGGGCAACCTGGTCTAGTGGAAGGTGTCCCTGCCCATGGGCAGAATCAGATGAGCTTTAAGGTTTCTTCCAACTCAAACCATTCCATGACTTTACAAAGTCTTGCCAGAGCAGCAGCACAGTCAGTGCCTGTGGGGACGCTGGACCCTCAGCCAGGCCCCGAGACTCCCCCATTCTGCTCTCTCCAGCACAAAGAGGCTGTGAAGGAACTAATCAAAGAAGCAGCCAAGACCTCTCTCCAACTCCACCGTGCTGGGAAAAGCAATGCCGTAGCCCTGCCACGTTTCTCCCACACCTGGGGCCAGAGGGACTCCACATCTCCAGGGGTTCTTTAATCAGCCACCAGCAGCTCGTTACCACAACACTGACTGCCCAGCACTCTGGGTGCTCCCTTGGCACCCAGGGGAGGACACGGAGGGGGTTCACGGCAGGGGAGAGCCAGGAGGGACCCAGAGCTGTGGGAAGGTGTTTAACCCCTGACACGCTGGTGTCTGATGAAACCACCACGCAAAGGGGGTCTCTGCTTCTCACTCCGGGCTGTTGCCAGACCTCGCACTGCCAGCCCCAGCTGGGGACTGGGCACCTGCAACATCAGGAGAGACTCCAGGGCACCCCGCTCTGCCCCAGGGCACCCCGCTCTGCCCAGCCCGGAGTGCAGGCAGGTTGGGCAGGGCGCTTCTCTGGGCAGTCCTCAGCCCAGCTGCGGGCTTCAAATCCCAGTGCAAACATGGGGGCAAGGGAGGCTGCCAGGAGGGAACCAGTCCCCGCAGTGCAGCCCAGGCAGCAGAGCCCCTTTCCTGCAGCCCAGGCAGAGCCACGGCAGCGACACTCCAACCCAGAGATGGGCCAGGACAGGGGAGAGCATCCCATGACGGGGTGCACACAGGGGAGCCACCTGAGCAAGCAGCCCCTGAAAATGACCCCGCTGCCCAACAGCAGCTGGACCATGAGCCTGTCCTCCCCCTCTGCACATCATTCAACATGAAGCCCCTGGTGACACATGTGGCTGCCTGGGAATCCCTTTGCTCCTCATCCCAGCCCTCCTAGTCCCCGGTCCAGAGCCCTGGCACACCGCCCCGACATGTCTCCAGACCCCAGCAGTGCATGTCCCCTGATGTCCCCACGGAGTGTGAGCCCTGGGAGACCTTTCTCCCCCAGCACGCACCCAGGGCTGTGCAGGTCTCACCCCAGGTGGAGGTTTGAGAGGCGACACCACCTCCTGTCACCTCCACAGCCCCAACGCCCTTCCCTGGCGAGTCCTGGGGGGACACCAGCTGCCCTCTGCCCACTCACCAGGAGTGGGTGCCCAGCCTCCACACAACACCAGCTCCTGCAGCCTGGATACAGGTGCCATATAGTCTGGCCTCCCTGCCCCAAAAGAGCCCTGTTAGCACCCAAGAAGGACTCCCCGAGGTGGGCTGGATCCAGCCAGGACGCGCGTGCCAGGGCCGCAGGCTGGTGTTGGAGTCCCCGGAGCCTCATAACACACTAATCACACTGGAGGTGACAAGGCTTAGGGGAGGACTTAAGAGAAACTGTCTCCTTTTTACTGACACCATCTGGACACAGCCGATTTCTTCCCCCTTTCCAGTGCAGAGCTCAGCCAGAGGGGCAGGGACCGGGGTGACCCCAGACCCAGCACCCTCCGTGCCCTCACTGGTGCCGGGATGGTCGGTGCCGTGGATCCCCAGCCCGCACCGAGTGAGAGGGGAATACTGCCTGCGCCAGGGAATCCTAACGCGCTCACAGTGCCAACCGAGAGCAGAGCCAGGGAATGCCAGCTTGGAGCCGCGAGGACCGTGTGCTGCCTGCCTGGCCCCCCGGGAGGGGGACGCGGCCCCGGAGAGGCGGGGGCTGAGCCAGCGGGGACGCACTGGGTAAAAGCCAGCCTGGAGACACCTGTTTGGGAACAGCCCTCCCGCCGGCTGTCCTGCCGGGCACTCCACCGGCACGCGGGGACCTGGCACGGCCGCGGTCCCCACAGGCAGGGGCAGGAGAGCCGTGGCGGCGGGGTTATCGTTCACTGCCTCCTGGTGCGTGGGGTTGTCACTCACTGTACCCCAGAGCTCGCAGACCAAGGAGAGCCGGCCGCGACCCCGCTGCCTGCCTTCATCCCTCGCCCTGACCCCCGGGGGGACGGTGGCACCGCTCCGACTCTCAGCTCGAGCCCGGCGGGTGACACAGGGACAAGCTCACCCCAGTTCCAACACACAACACCACAAGGCATTAGCTCTCCCCAAAACTTGACCGAGCCCTTATCTCCCCAACTGTGAGGACGGCGGGGATCCCCCAAACCTCCCAGCCAGGATCAAGCTCCGGGTTCCCCAGAGGAAGCCTCCAAGCTCCGGCACACCTCCGGGAGAGGGGATAAAGTTGCGCTGGGGTTGGGGTCAGGGGGTCAGGTACCTTCCAGCCGGCGGAGCTGTTGCTGTCTCCTTTATCCTTAAAGTAGGGGACGTATCGCACCATCCAGTCGTAGATCTGGGAGAGGGTGAGGCGCTTCTCCGGCGAGCTCTCGATGGCTTTGGTGATGAGGTCGGCGTAGGAGAGGTTGCCCCAGGCGTTGCGCCGGGAGGTCTTGGCCTTGCGGAGCTGCCCCACATCCGCGCCGGGGGGCGGCGGGGGAGCGGCGGCGACTCTGCGCTCCACCGGGGCTGCCGCGTTCTCGGCTCCGTCCCCGCCGGCCGCCAGCGCCGGGGTTCCCCCCGCGCCCCCATCCTCCTCCTCCGCCGCCAAGTCGGGGTGGGGGAGAGGCCAAGTGCAGGAGCGGGGACGGCTCTGCGGCTCGAAATCCGGGTCGATCTCCACCTGATGCGCCTGGAGCTTTTCTTCCATGGTCGCCTCCCCGCTACCACCCCACAGCCCCCGCCCCGGAGTTACGGGCGGTTTCCACCCAAAAAAAAAACCAAACACACAACAAAAAACCCAAAATCTCAAGAGGGAGAGGAGTGCGAAGGCGGGCTCCCTGCCCGGCTGGAGGGGAGAAGGGAAGGAGGAGCCGCTCGGTGCGCGGCTCCTGGCGGGGAGAGCCCCGAGTCCGGGTGAGCCCCGGGTCCGGCGGCTCTAGGAAGCGGCTGTGCCCGGCGCCGCGCCGGGAGCGCCGAGCCGGGGGACACGCTGCATGGTCGTCGGCCGCCTCTCCAGCCCCGGCCGAAGCGGGGGCGTGTTTTTTGGTTCGGATTTGGTTTTGGTTTGGTTTTTACCAGCCGCGGAGCTCCGGAGCGGTTCCCGGCTCGGTAGCCAGCGGGGCGGCTGCGGGCGGGCAGGGCGCGGGGGCGGCCGCATCCATCGGGCTGGCGCCGCGGTCAGGCAGCAACAGATGAACCGGAGCGAGCGGCGGCGGGCGGCATCCTCGGCCGGGGACTGGCAAGCTCCGGGGCCGGGCGGCGGGGCACCTAGGCGGGGAGAAGCGGGACGGAGATGGGGGGGAACCCTCGGCGCGGCGGGCGCAGTCTCCCGCGGGCGGCCTGACGCTAGGTCCGGCGGCGCGGCGGAGCCATGCTGGCGGGCGGCACGCACCTGACAGTGCCGGCGAGGGCGGCGGCGGGCGGCTCCCGCCCCTACGCCCC